>WITN01000288.1:0-96765 GCA_015025155.1 Lactarius quietus | reverse complement strand
CTGGTCTCAGGATTTGAGCCCCTGGCCTTGCGTCATTTCCCTTATTCTCGCCGTCCCACTCTCGGTTACTAACTAGTCTTCCCCATACGGTCATGACTCATGATGGTCAAAACTGGATCATTTTCAATTCCTTTCTTTTACATTACAAACTCCCTTTGAAAAAGACTCGCTCTATAACTCACGTTTCTACCTATAATATAGGATGACATGGTCAAAAGGGAAGTTGGCCAAAGCCAGCGAACCAGCGAGGGACTAATGGGACAGCTGAGCTCGGGCAGTATACTAGAGTTCTTGACGAGAGGCCCGGAAATATTCGAAGAGCCAGCGCAGATAAGAGAGCACATCGTTTTTGTGATTGACGAGCATATCTTTTTGTTTCTTCCACTGGCATGACCACTATGATCTAGAAGGCGATTCAAGTTCTCCAATGTGTTGCAAAGAAAGGAGAAAGCCAGCGCGCGAAGCGTAAATCGAACACAAGCTTCTTTCCAAAGGAGAGCGCCTCAGTGTTATGGGATGGATCGACCATAGGTTGTGTACAAGGCAGATAAGGCAGAGGTGAGCTCGAAGGAAGACTTCGGCTCAAAGCATAAACAATAGCGTTACGCATGCGCCACACAACAAGATTGCAGGCGTGTACCACTATGCGTCGGGCTGACGTAGAGTACATTTGTCGGTCTTGGTAAGATGATCACGGGGAGGCCCGGACTGGAGACTGGGACCCTCGGAGAGCATCGGGTACCGTGGACAAATCCGAGGTAAAACTGTGATATTAATGAGTTCCAAGACCAACGCAACGGGACAATTGCTGCGGTACCTCGTTCCAGACACAATAGACAGAGCGCGCGTGATCGCACTTGAAGATGAAGACTGGACAGCTCAGCCGCGTTGGGGCGCAAAGATTCGGACATCACAAAAGACAAAAGGCTTTGATCGGGTGCCACACTCCTTTAGGCCTTTAGGTTTCATATTCGGTTCATGGAATCGAAAGGAATCAGAAAATTGCCTGAACAAGCCTGAGAGCCTGAGACATTGAGGATCTCTAAGATCGAAACTTGCGCTGTACTTGCTCTTGGTGAGTTCCAAAATCAAGACATTGGTTCCTTGATGGGTTACATGTTGTATGTGGTGCGGGACTATCCGGGTTGGCCCGGGGTCTCCTATAATCGGCTACCTCCGAGTCCGCGAACTCTTCACTCAGTCATCAAGGGCACCTTCCTACTCACCGTTTTCAGACTGTATCATTACGCAGATTGTAGCTCAGTCCGCAGAGACCAATTTTCTCCATGCCTTATCCCGCGGCAGTGACTTGTCGCTTCTGAATCGGATCCAGAGGTGCCGTGCACTATATAGCCTGCTTGTTAATGGGCACTTGTGCCTTTAAGGGAGGCGGCGTTCGTTGCTCGATATTTGCCTGTGTGGCACATCCCCGTTACGTCGAGAGTGTCTCAGGCTAAAGTCAAAATAATGATTTTGGTAGCTCCCGCAGTGTCCGGTTCGCCGCGACTTAGGGACAGTTGTTGTGCGGCCATGAAGGCTGCGAGTGCAATTGCTAGCCGTAGCTGCTGCACATCTCGACTCGATGGTTCTGAGACGCATTCATAATGTTGTGCGAATTAAATACAGCACTACGATAGGATACTAAGCTCTTCAAACGAAGGAGGACTACTGTATATACATGAAACATGCGGCGCGGCGGTAGAGTTTCAGCGCGCCATAGTGTCGGCGTGAATCAGGTCCTCAGCCTTTTTGTCTCTTGGGACAATTGTGCACGAGAAGGGGTACGGACCACTGTAAGAAGTGAGAAAGTATCGGCGATCAGTTACGCTTCTCGGCGAACGAGACACGTACGTTATGCTTTTTCCGTGGAAGGGATAATCTTCGGGCTTTCCATCAGCTCGCTTCACCCCTTCGAGATTGAAAACCGACAAAATGGACGCGATGACGATAAACATTGTTGTGTCCACGAAATGTCTCCCGGGGCAGATGCGTTTTCCGTATCCAAACGCAGATACCCAAGTCGAGTCGTCGCGGATGCTGCCATCTGCGTTAATGAACCGGCTCGGGTCGAAGGCATCCGGGTTTGAATACACGGCCGGGTCATGCAATATCGCCCTAGAAATAATTGAAGCCATCATAGACGCGAACAAGTGGCAAGCATCTTACCATCCATTGGGAATGACGAGAGAGCCTGATGATGTACGTCAGCAACACGAAGATAGGCTCGTATCACGAAATGGCGAACCCTTGGGGATAAAGTAGCCTTCATATATGTCGTCTCGCATGGCGCAGTGGGGTATGGCTGGGGTGATCGATTAGTGGATGCCGAAGATTCGGATGAACAGCGAGGGGTTGTACGTACCAAGGGGTACAACAGGTTTCCACCTCAGAAGTTCCCTGCATATCGCATTGATATAGGGTAACCTTGAGCGATCCTCAAACGTCGGCAACCGCTCTCGTCCGGTAACGGCATCGATCTCATCCTGAGCCTTCTTCTGCATGCTAGGGTGCATTAACATCGCGACGAAGAATGACACCAAGGTGGTGACGGTCTATCGCCGAAGGATTGAATAAATCGGAATCTAGATAATCTGTTTGACGACGTACAGTATCGGTCCCCGCTATAGACAGCTATTTCAACCGGATCTGAGCAATTGTGGGATTTGCTCACCTGCGTACATCGACCCAAGAGATCTGGTGATGGTATCCATTACTTTGTCGCGCTCTGGTTGACAAATTTTATCCGCTTCTTCCAGAACCTCGAGAGCAAGTGAGGGCTTTGCAGTGCCGTTAGACTGGGGGGAGCCCTATGAGCGTTTACACTGGCCAAGAAATCTGAAGTGTGCAATTACTATGCTTTCCATTACGAACGCCATCGGCTCTTGCACGGCCTGCTGCCCAATCGTGTAGCCGAAGCGGGCAAGTGGCTTATAGCTGAACCACGGCAACCACTCAGGGACGTATTTCACTGGGACGGACCATTATTGTACGATGGATACGCCGAAATAAGGGAGAACGCACATGAAGGAATATTGTTGACAAGTACAGCGCCTGGGAGCGTCGTGGTCGATGCTAGTTCGGCCATTTTCTTGACAACTATGATCTTCGGGTCCTCAGGTCCCTCGGCATCGTAACCATACGTCAGCGATAAGATCATCTCTCCCTGTAAGCTAAGAAGTCCAGAAATGCGATCTGACGATGGGAAACGCAACAGAATAATTGATTACGAACAGGTCAATGTGCTCCTCCCACTTATCTGGGCTCGTCAACAGCCGTGTGAGGAGCACACGCGCCCTAGTCTGCTGCATCGGACGATATGTAGCAACTGCACCCGGTCGCAGGCCGCGATCAAGTAACTTGCGTCCTTCACGCCAAAATTCAGTATACCTTGAAAATGGCACGAGCCAATCCCATCCCATCCTAACCAGAGAAATTTGGTCAAAATAGGGTGACATAACTTCGGTGCACTTACATCTGAAAGATCGGGATGATAGGACGATCTGAGTAGATATCGCCACGTTTCTCAAGGAGATCCTTGGTGGCCTTGGTGGTGTTCAATACGACGATAACCTGGCCAAAAACACGAAGAGAGAAGACATCCCCTACCATTCGTTCTGTGAACAGGGAAGCCCCCGATAATAACGAAAAGGCTTACCGTGGGTCTTCCACAAGTCAGTATATTTAAGCCAGGAGTACTCCTTCGGAATATCCAGAAGGTTGCCTATTAGAGGCAGAGGTCGAGGGCCAGGGGGGTAGGGGAGTCCTCTGCGCCGTCGATGGTCGCGGAATGCGAGGAGGACGACGACGAAGGATACCAGGGCGAAAAAATCAACGATAAAGACCAGAGAAACCATGAGCGATGGTGTTGATGTGACGCTGCGAGTCGAGGTTTACCGTAAGAGAAGGGTGACTGGCATCGGCTATCCATGTCGGTTATATTTGCCCAGATCACCGCGGGCGTCTTCTTGGAGGCATTGGACACAAGACCGAAACCCCTAAAGGGTGTGAGACACGGTTGTGCGATGCGAAAAAGTCTGAATTGAATTGGAAGCGGATACATCCACACATGGCAACGGGGATTGGTTCTTCCCCTTTTAGGTGGTCCGTCCTAGTGTGGTCGTGCATACGCGGAAGTCGACAATTGCCAATGATGATGCTGGGCAATTTGAATGTTGTTGTGTCCTTGTCGTGGACATCGGGACGAACGGCAACTCCCCGACCTAACTCTTAGTGAGAAATTTCTTAATAGCCAGGTGGGATAAAGAGACGTGTGAGAGGTCGCTTGACGGTGCTGGCATGAAAGGAGGGAACACTGAGGGAACGCTGCAAGGAACGCAGGCACGAGCACTAAGTTACAGTACAATAGAGTAATGTCATGTGAGACGGGCGCCGGAGTGAGACGCTGGCTCTGGGGTCATTTGACTGCAGGCTGTATGTAGCCCGGGCACGCCCGGCCATGGAAATGGGATGACTCCTCCCGTACGCCCCAGAGTAAGTTCTATGGCGAGGCCGTTCACATGTTACAACGCGGCGTGATTCAAAACAAAACGATCCTGAAGCGGCTTTGCCTAAATGTAATTTATTTTTGACATATTTTTGTTTCGTCTACTTTAAACCGAAGTGTAGCGCCCAGCTCCCACTCCCACGACCCAACCAATACCCTCAAATACCGTCCCGATTATGATTCTAGAGCGCTGCCTGCAGGCGCTCTACGTCCTGCCACCCCAGTAAACCCTTCCAGACGAGTGAAACACCTGGGTCGTCGTCGAGTAGCCGTGCCGCCTGGTACGTAGGCTCGCAGCCAGCCTGGGCACGCTGGCGGCAACGACGGTCCGGGAAAGGCGCGTGCTCGTTTCCTGCGAGGCGTCGGGAATGACGCGCAAGGAGCAGAACGGCGAGCGCGGCGACGTCAACTTCGTTTCCCTCTGCACTTGCAATCATCATCGGACCAGCCCCATCTTCATCGTCCTGCATCTCTGCCGCGGCCGTAAACTCCACCGCGGCGCCCAGCTGTGCGTCACTCAGGACCGACCGCTCACGCGCGTCTGCGCTCCGGATACGCGGCGGCACGACAAGCCAGAGGTGCGCAACACCGTCAATTGTGCATTCGTACACGGGCGGGAGCAGTGCGTCGCCGAGCTCGTACAGCGCACGCGCATTGCGCTCCGTCATAACGGTCACACAGTGCGTGAAGGTGTGGCACGGCCACTGGCCCCACGTGACAACTTGACCCTGCTGCTGCTGCGGGTTGGCCCAGACGATTGTTGGGGCTGGCGCGTCGGGGGGCATTTGTGCGAGGAACAGGCGCGCAACGCCGCCGCCGAGCGCGGAGAATGCCGCTTCGGGCCGGTCGTTCGGTATCGGCGTGCCAGAGCGCGGATGCGGACCGGCCGCCGCTCGGACTGCACGTAGCCCGGTCTTGACGCGCTCGCGCAAGTTTACTGGTAGAGGACGCAGCGCAGACCAGCACGCGCCACGTTCTTTTTCGTGCCCGTTGCCCTGAACCGCGGTTTCCACGCGTGCCGATTCGTGTATGTAGAGGTTGTGTGAAAGCTGGGAAGAGAGGTCGTCGACTGTGGAAGCTGCGCTGTGCAGTGAGGACGGTGGGTTAGAATAGTGATAAGCCATTTCCCGTAGAGTATGTTTCTGGGCGAGCGATGTATCCTGTAGGATCGCGACCATCACTTTTTATAGTAGGAATTGAAGAAGTTTGGTGGCATCGCGCGCAAGTGGCTTTAACAATCACTCAAAGCAGTCGCAATCCATTGAACATGAGGCCACAAAGGGCTGTGATCTGCCTGGCTAGGTGAGCAGATGCCACAGTAACACCGCGTAGACAATACGGCGAGGACCCACTTGTGGAGAAGACTAACAGACCACAATCAGATTCTGATCTAAAAGAGCCTTTCCTCTCAGCACTAAAGTCATTCGATGTCAATCCACAAATCCACAAAGCGACTCTATAGCAAGAGTAAGGACGAAACGCGAGCTCGAGCTCAGAGCTAAATGACTTCTTTCTCTTCCCGCCTCTCCTTGTCGATACTCTTTGTGCACCCATCGCTTTCGTCCCTGACGTCACCGGGTGTTGCAGTCTCACTCGTCGCCGCGCGCCGCTGATCGCGACGCTGGAGGGACAGCGTGATCAACGCGGCTATGACTTTTAGCATGCATCAGTTCGGGCGTGTACAGGAAGTGCTTGGTATACGTACTCATCAAGAAATTGATGCATGCAGTCGTGATGTTACCCACGAACACCCTACAAAGATAGATCACCATTAATTCCGTAGAATCGTGCGCCAATCACATACCGCGGTTGTTGCACCTGCGGGAATATGACACTTGAGAGAAGCTTGTAGTTAGATCGAGTGGTGCTTGAGGCGGACGGTAGGGAGCTCACATGGGCAACCAGGCTTGAAACACGTAGGCGATCGTGTTGCAAGTCGAGATGACGAAAGCGCGTTCTGTGGAGCCAGGTCAGTTCCACCACGGTCTTCAGAAGCGCGGAGGAAGGTGCATGCTCTCGCTGTCGTGGCTATTGAGCTCGCTGACCCACGCCATGATTACGCCTGATAAGCCTCCCAGGCAACCAGTCTACGTGTTTAGTCAATAATCGTGACCGGATGTGGTTCAAGTAGAGTACCCTCTTACAAAGTAATAAAATGTCCAGCGTCTAGGGGGTAAGCGCAGTTAGATTCAGGACCGAGAGCATCGGACAGTCTCCTCATACCGCGCGATATGAGTATATACCGGCGTTGCTGCCAGAACGGAAAACGTAATAATCGACCATACCTACGGAGCATGAGCAATGGCAGGGCGGTGAAAATGCTTCCGCGTTTATACCCCAGCAAAAATTATTGGTGGCCAGCGAGACGCAACCACGTCGCTCCACCAGGCATATATCAAGGCTTTGTAATAACATCAACGCTTTGCTGCTGAGCCGAGTATCGAGACGTACTCGTGACGATCTGCAGGGCGTATATACCGAGGGGATATGTATTAATCTGCCCGATGCTATAGACTGTGTGTTCGGGCGTGTTGAAACTCTTCAGCCTACGACACCGCATCAGACGGGGGACGGGCTAATCGCAAGATGGGAAGTGGATCTTGCCAAAAAATCATTGACGACACCCCATTTCCATTGTTGAACTGACGACACGATTAGTGCTCGGTTTCAACGACTGCATGAGACCGTACCAGGGCATAGACTGACGACCAAGACCCATTTCAGTTCTAAATTAGAAGGGATGGATAGGGAGAACTCACGGGGAACAAGCGCGTAGATATGCCATGTAGAAAAAAAGCCTAGAATCTATCCAATCTTATGAGCAGGTGCAAGATGTTGGCACATGTTAACCCAAATCACGGTCACACCTTCTTCTTAGTAAACTTCTCGGGGGCTTTCCGTCCCACGGACTCCATACGCTTAATGGCAATATCAAGTTGTTCCTGCGTAATGAAGATGGATGGCTTGGTGGTCGTTGGCAGATCCGGCATAACGATGAAGCCAAGCAGGGCGATAGGGATGGTAATGACCCCATCGACGATAAAAAGCCCTGAGAAAAGGAAAGTCGGCTCATACAATGAAGCGAAAAGGGCACTTAATCTCACACTTCCATCTCGCGATACCACCTCTATCGTTAAGGCCCTAATAGAATAGATCGGGTAAACAAGAACAACCTCCTTACCCAAGTCCGTACTTACAGCTTGCAATAATCCGCTGACCATTGGGCCCATAGCGCTAGCTGTCTACGAGTAATAAACCTGTTAGTTATTACACAAAAGGCGTCGACTGATGAATTCACATGGAATATGCAGGACCTCTTCGCTAGCTCTTCCTGGTTGTACCAGCCTCCGATAACGTACTACGTCACATGGTTGAACTTCACATCAACTGAAGGAATGACATTTCCAAACCTGGATACCGGGATAAAAAGTCGACTCTGCCAACCCAACTAAGAAGCGGATGGCACAGAGGGTCGAAAAGTTTTTGCTCAACGCAAGGCACATGGTTAGAGAGCTCCAAATCAGCTCCATTGCGGGTATCTAAAGTCGGGGCATCAAAGTACGACCAGAACGAAGATAGAGCCAATTGACCCATATTGATGGTCGGATGCGCGTAAGAAACATGCTACGCAGTTTGTGAGATAGCGCTCGATGGAGGCAGCAATGTGGCTCACGTTGACGGAATCTGCCCTATAACATATCCCACAGTCCATGCGGTTGTGATATAGTTTAGTTGATTGCCATGAAGGTGGAGGCTTTCCCCAGAGCTGTGAGACCCAATACAAGACACGACAGATGGTGATAACATACTCTTCTTTCATCCCAGATACGTAGGCGTTCTATCGCTCGCGCATTTATGAAGCCTTTTGAGCTGTGGATTATAAGTGTCCTCACCGTGACATTCTGAAGATCGATATATTTGCTAAAGTAGGAGAGGTATGCATAGGTGATGAGGCAAGCATCTAGTCGTCTGACGAATTTTCGTTCTTCTGGTGACTTGTTCCACGAATCCCTGTAAGCCCATGCAAGTTGTGCCAAAGTAATTGAGTGACCGTAATAATAAGAGACTCACCATATGAAACTTGACCAAGGGCGAGTCTCCTGTTTGGCATTACCCATTTCCCTCAAAAGGTTGATGAGCAAAATCTGGGCTGTCTCCGGATGCGGGGTGAAATTGAGAACCGCCGGTATTTAACGCATCGTTTTTCTGTTACTTACACCTTTCAGTACACTCTTAGCAGCATGCGAATTGCCCCAGCTGATAAGAGCCGCGCTGAACGGGTGGTGTGAGGGAGAATTGCGACTGGGGGAACAACAGTGCGATTAAACTTCTGCGAAAGGCAGTTAGGCAATCCGATTGCATCACAGGGAAGTCGAAGAGACGATGGCACTACAATGGAAAATCGTTATACAAGAGTGGTTGCCCGGAGCTGAGTTGTAGCCGCCTTATGTATTGCTTTAGAAGACTTCACGAAAACAAGAATCCCAGGGCCAGCGGAAACAGTGGTTTCTCATGACATCGCAAAGCGCAATGAGGAACTACATATAGGTGCTTGACGAAGTGACTTAAGCGGTCCAAGAACTGGCGGCGGCTGTTACTGGCCGGGTTCGCATTGCCGCAAATAGCACGATTCGTATATCCTCGTCACCGGTTTCGTGGATGCAAGAAAAGTTATAGTGGAAGCAAAAGATCTTTTTAACAACTTGAACTTGAAGGATTTATTGTAACGCGCAGATTTTTGTGGGAGGAAGAAAAAGAGATGACCTTCAACTTCCTTTTTAAGACGGGACCTGGACCCCTGGTACCTACTGGACCCCAGCTTGAAGCTCTTTCCGGGTCCTTTCTCGAAACCAAGCTCGAGACCGTTCATCTGACACTTCGCGTGAACGCCGGCGCGCAAATTGCACCCGGCCTATCCAGTTACGTTCCCGCGCGCTCAGGCTCTCATCGATCTCATCAATCAAGACCGGCTTCGTATATCTCTCGTATCTCAATTCTTCCTTGGGTCTACACTCACACTGGCACTGGGACAATGGCCTACTTGCTGGTTTGTCCATCGCCTTCTAGTTCACGATAGGTGAGTCACAACGGACAACTAGCCTCTGTATTGGCGCAAAGATGGAACTGGGCGCAAAGAAGCAATCACTGGCATGCAGTACATGAGGCCCGGGGCCTGGGCCTCGAGGCTGCGCAAAGATATGAACACGACCAGTGATAGATGATCTTAGCTACAGTAAGACTAGGTAAGATTGGGTAAAAAACGACAGCTTATCATTGATAAAAGGCTAAGAAGGTTAGACGTAAGTCGGCTTTAGCATAAATTTGACCAGACCTCTATGTTTGAACGGGCCCGGGTTGGCCTAAAGAGCAACAGTATAGTTGGCTACTACTGTAGTTCCAATTGCAGTTGGGATTGGCGGTGGGGAAGGTGATGTGTAAGTTAGTGGCTGAACGAGTGCCAGTGGCGTAACACAAGGTGAGGAAGTGATATGTTTTTCAGGCCCAGGGCAATCATCCCTAGCCTTGCAATTACAATTGAACAACGTAAAGGTCTCCACAGTTCAAGTTATCACGCAGTCAGCCTATTGGCGCCTCGCACCTATCATCTCTGCCCTAAATGCCCACTACTTAAAGATCCTTGGGGAGCGATGGGCGTTCTTTGCCCCATACCTGATCGCACGCTCTGTTCCGCTTCATTTCGCCGCCATGGAGTCCACTAGCTGCGACTCGGATGCTCTTGGCCAATATTACTATGATTACAAAGTTGCTGTGTACTTCAACCTTTTTACCGGCATCGTATATGGTGAGGGACAAGAGTGTCGCCGTCACTCGTCCATTGCCTGAGTTATTGCACCCCGCATGCGATCATAGGTGCCTACATCTTACTCTACGCCACCTCGGTCTACGTCCTCCTGTGAGTTGCTTTCTCGAATGTCGGATGATGCACGCTCACAGTAGATGGCTTTTGTGAGAAAACCTGGTTTCACTTCGTCTCCGCCTAGAATATTCATGTTTGGAATCACTACTTTCATGTTCATACTGGGAATCATCGCACTGGTGTTAGTGACAATTATCGTGTTTGAGCAAATGCGATCAATGGTCGAGCCGACTAGTGATGGAGGGCCCTCAATGGCTGCCACCAATATGGTTTGGGCTATTATTTCACACCTGATGGTGCGTTTGAACGATGCATTCATACCATCTGTTTGACTCAATAAACGAATTTTCAGTATATTTTATGCGATAGTGTCTGCGCCTGGCGCACGGTGGTTCTCTGGCGAAGAGACAAGCGCATCATCGCCATACTCCTGTTTTTCATTCTTGGGACCACAGGTATAACAAAGGCATCCCTCACAATCGTCATCCTGTACTTATCTGGAAACATCGCTCGCAGTTGCTGCCGGGTTTGCCCTTAGCCTCGGAATGTCAAACGACCTGATGGAATCTGGAAAGCTTGACCTACTTATGGTTGGCCCAACTCTGGGAACTAATCTGCTCTCCACGGGGTTGATTGCCTGGAAGGCTTGGTGCGCTCTTCTCGAGTCCTAGCCCGACGACTATCCTGACCATGTCGCCGCGTAGGCAACGACGCATCTCAGTAAGGAAGCACTTACGTGAAGGAAGTGTATTTTTTAGGGTCGATAGGGTCTTCGCTCTACTCATCGAGTCCGGCCTTGTTTATTGCTGCGTTTGGGTATGTCCAACATCTCCGGAAGTATCAATACTCGGGGGAAGGGTTCACACCACTATTGCAGGGTTTATATTTGATCTTGGCGTTTCGCGCATTGCCCTATCCAGATTTCACTATCATGGTGTTTATCTCGGTGAGTACTGCACATGTGTCTCCCTATACAATCTATCGGGCACTGAATGCCACGTAACATAGGGTTTGTATCCGACGGTCATAATCATCCTCGTTGGCATGCAAATGAGCCCAGTCGAACATTACTCGTCCAACTCAAGTGGAGTGCGGTTGAGCGGGGGAACAGCACTCCGATCGGTCGGGGATGACACCATGATACAACACGGGGTCTCGATTCATCGCGAGTATACGAACGACTTCCACGCGCAAATTCCATTTCCGGTTCAAGTTATGGAGGCCTCTAAGGACGAAAAGAGCTTCTTGCCATGACTATTGATGAAAGGTACTGATGTTTGTCGTTCTCGTCCTGTTCTGCCATATTGATAGGAAGACATCGATCTTGAGATATTTCTGCGATATCTAAGGATATCCCTTCACTCCGTTTCATTATTGACCCGCGACATCCCCGCTATTATAAGGACAGCATGTGCTCTACGCACCCAACACCGTCAAACCACCACCGTTCAGCACGCTCGGCCACATTGGTCTCGATAACCAGCCTCAGCCTCTTCTGTTTGGACTCATATTGTTCAAGTCATGTCCGCGTTCATGTTTTGTTGTATTCTCCGGTGACTCTTACTGACTGTAAGCTCCTGTATTTTCTCATCATGTCCAGTGTATTAGTCTCGGTCTCTTGGTCTAAATGGATCCATCTCCCTCTAAACTTTGTTTGTTGTGGCCTTCGTATCTTCGCTACCTACGCTAAGTCCGAACGTCGCATTTGAGCCGAATCAGCCGAGCATCTTGCGCCCTATACATATCTATCACTGCCACTTATCGTCCCCTCTTCTGTCTACGCCTTCTCATTGGGTCGACACTCCCACAGCTGGTACTACTTTTTCACTACGTTGGTACTTACTCTCCCAGTTACCTTTCGAATCGTTCCCACGTACCTGCTCGCTGTAGCCAACACTGGCACTGGAAGGTTATTTATGCTCTTGACCCTGGTCGATCCCCGTATCCTGTTCACGAACGGTCCAGGACCGTCCCAGACCAACTCTGAAGGAAACTGAACAATGGCAGTGATTAATTTGAGTCTGCTCCCTGTTTCGATAAACTGATCCCTCATGGAGACCGAGATCAACGCGGCAGCCGCGAGCTGCATTCCACTTCTACTCGTGGTGATGCAAGCGTGAGCGCCTCTGCCATATTGCACCGCGCGACGAGGATGCACAGTAAGGGCATTCGCCCGCATCGTTGAGTGCCCACGCGACGTTCTGCCCTTCACGTTATACCCTCTGCCGCCACCTCCTCGCTTCTGCCACCCTCCGCCCCGCAGCCCTGCTAAGGAGCACTAGGAGCACAGAAGGGGCGATCGCGGGCTCGCGGGCGCCGTGCGATCTTCCGCATCGTAGACGCGTGCCCAGCGCGCTTAGAAGATGCCGAGATGCGCGAGGTCGATGTGGAGTGCGGAGAACCCGGACTTGGGATCGAGTAGGCGGCTGATGTCGTACATCACGATGCGTTCTCGGATCATGGTGCGACTGCTGTCATGCTCTGGCTCCGCCTTTGCGGGGTAATGGGTTAGGGTTGGAAGGGAGGCCCGGGAGGGGAGCAGGACGCTTACCCATCATCCGTCATACGCGACTGGGTCCCCGGCCAGGACGTCCGTATGCTCTCCCGAAGCGTGGCCCACACGGCAGTGCCTCTTGAGGATCTCAAAAATTGTGATCTTTCTCGCCGGAAAGATGACGTCATGTGTGAGAAACGTTTCGGTCTTCCCTCCTTCCCACGCTACGCGTCTCCAGTCCAGTACACGGACGTCCGTGAGCACAGGTAGATTGTCTTCTCTATGACGTAGCTGTCCCTTATAGTGTGAGGTCCGACGTCCGCGGCAGCGGCGGGGGGTTGTGCTTCTGCAATGCGGCAGCGGGCGACGTCACAACGGACATGTACAACTGGACTCTGTATTGGCGCAAAGATGCAGTCTGTCATGACGCCTGCGCAGGCCTTAAGGCGGCGCGATGATGCAACGCCTCAAAATTTGAAACACATCTACCAGCGCTAGATGATCATATTTCCAGTAAGATTGGGTAAGTGACGACAGTAGATCATTGACAAAAGGCTGAAGCAGGTTAGTCGTGAGGTAAGTCGGCTCTGGCATGGATTTGAACAGTCCCTTTTGATCGAACAGGCCGATAATAGCGCAAAGAGCCACTATATAGCTGCTATTTCAAATTGAAGCTTGGATGGACGGTGGGAGGAGGCGTATGTGTAGTGGCGTATCCAGAGTCGAAAACGAGGTGAGGAAGTGACGTTTCTTCTGACCTAGCGCGATGTGGCGTATTGACCATCCAATTGAACGACGTAGCCTAGTAAAGGTCTCCACACGGATCAAGTTGTCGTGTAATCAGCCTGTAGGCGCCTCGCTCTTATCAGTATCGCAACCGCAGCAAATGTCGACTGCTACTATACTTAAGAACCCTTGGGGAGCGATGAACGTTCTTCGCCCCATACTGGACCGCACACTCTGATCTAGCCACGTTAAGCTAAGGCCACTGCACTCAGACTGCACTCCATTTCGCCGTCATGCCCACTTATGATGATTACAAAGTAGCTGTGTACACCAACCTTTTCACTGGTATCGTATATGGTGAGGGACAAGAGTCTCGCCGTTACTCATACAATTTCTGAACCATTGCGCTCCGCATACGACCACAGGTTTCTATATCGTACTCTACGTTGCCTCGGTATACGTCCTCTTGTGAGTCGTTCTTTCCAAGGAAGGATCGTACATGCTAACAGCAGATGGCTTTCAGGAAAAAACCAGGTTTCACTTCGTCTCGGCCTAGAATGTTCATGCTTGGAACCACTACTTTTATGTTCATCTCGGGAATCATCGCACTAGTACTAGTGACAACTATCATGTTTCAGGAAATGCTGCTAATCGACTCGGAGCTGGGTAGTAGTGCCAGTGAGTTAATCCCAGGGTCCGCCCACTGGCAGTCACTTCTCGCCTCCTACCAATCCAACTATTATGCTTGGGGAACTATTACACGCCTAATGGTGCGCTTTCAAGATGCATTTATACTGTCTATTTGACTCAATAACTGCTGTTCAGTATATTGTATGCGATATTATCTGCGCCTGGCGCACGGTGGTTCTCTGGAACAGAGACAAGCGTGTCATCGCCATCCTTCTGATTTTCATCCTTGGGACCACAGGTACAACAAGGGCATCCCTCACAATCGTCATACTGTGCTCATATGGAACCATCACTCTCAGTGGCTGCCGTGTTTCAAGTTCTCTTTGACCTGGGCAGGCCGGAGGGTGGACGGGCGACATTTATCAGTGGAAACTTAGACCTAATCACGGTTGGCCCGACACTGGGAACTAATCTACTCTCCACAGGATTGATTGCCTGGAAGGCTTGGTGCGCTCTTCTCACGTCCGACCCTAGATGACTATCTCTAACTATGTCGCTGGCATAGGCAACGACGTATCTCAGTAAGGAAACACTTA
The DNA here is from genome assembly GCA_015025155.1 of Lactarius quietus. Taxonomy (NCBI): domain Eukaryota; kingdom Fungi; phylum Basidiomycota; class Agaricomycetes; order Russulales; family Russulaceae; genus Lactarius; species Lactarius quietus. The sequence continues at coordinate 81,937 of WITN01000288.1, read as the reverse complement.
TTTGAAAGTGGTGGATTTGTGAGGGCCGATAGGATCTTCTCTCTGCTCATCGAGTCCGGTCTTATTTATTGCTGCATTTGGGTATGTCCCACCTCCAGAAGCGTCATTGCTCGGGGGAAGGGTTCAACACACTATTACAGATCTTATATTTGATCTCGTTGTTTAACGTGCTACCTAATCCAGGCTTCACTGTCATGGCTTTTGTCTCAGTGAGTGCTGCATATGTGTCTCTTCTACTCGATCTCTCTGAAACTGAATATTGAATGACATAGGGTTTATATCCTACACTCATAGTCATCCTCGTTTGCGTGCAAATGAGCCCAGTCGAACACTACTCTACCCACTCAAATGGAATGCGATTCACGAGTGGATCAGCACCCAGAACGCCCAGGCCTGACAGCATATTACGACAAGTGGTCTCGATTCATCGCGAGTACTCGAGCGACTTCGATACTCGAACTCCATCTACGGTTATGAAGGACTCTGACGAGGAATCGAGCCTTATTTCGTGACTATTGATGAAAGGTGCTGGTGATTGTCATCCCCGTCCTCTTACCCCATGTTGACAGGAAATTTTCGATTTTGAGGTGTTAGGGCGTATGAAAAGTTCATCAACTGCATTGGCTCCAGTCACCCGAGAAATCTAGGCTATGGTAAGGACTGCACGCGCACTTTAGGCTACACCGTGAACTGCTACTGTTCAGTACTCTTCGTCGCCTCGGCCTCGATACCCAGTCTCGGTGTCATCGTCCTGCTCTCGCATTGTTAAAGTCGTGTCTTCGTTTACAATTTACTTCACTCTTCTGGGACTCCCATGCACTGTGACCTCCTGTTTGTTTCTCCGCGTCCTGTGGCTCCCTCTTTATGTATTTAAGTCTCAGTCTCTTGGTCTCGAATGTATCAATCTTTCTCTCCCTCTCCACTCTGTGGGTTGTCACCTTCGATTGTTGCTACCAACGCTAAGTCCGAACATCGCACTCGAGCCGAAGCTGCCTGGCGTTTCGTGTGCTACATATATCGACATGTTGAACCACTCATTGTCCCCTCTTCTGGTTATATGTCTTCCCCTTGGGTTGGTAGTCCCTTGATAGTCCGGCAACTCGCACTAAAACTTCACTATATTGATACATACTCTTTCCACATCGTTCCCAGGGACCAGAGCCTGAGATTATTCATTCACTTACATCAAGTTTTGAAACTGTACACAAAGGCCCCATACAGACCGATCCACTATTTGATCTAAGAGTATCTGAGATTACGGTACTGTACGGGGTAGAAGCCTGGTGCAATAGCCATGAAGCTTAAGCGCACACCAATCCTTGCAGCTTCTCCTTCATGCTCGTCATGTCTACTTAGCAATGCTCCTTGCGAGTACTTCTTCATCAGGAAGATGCCGAAAAAGTTTTCGGGTTTTGCCGCGTTTTTCCGGGTTCCTGGTTTCTCGGCACTGATAAACCCGGCAACCACAGAACCAGGTTGGTGATTATTTTATTTATTTATTTCGATATTTTCAGCCCATATATTACCGCTGTGCGTACTTTGCGCACTCCAAACGCGTCCCGGCCTGCTCGGAACGGGCCTTAAATTAAGACTCCGCCCAAACACATTTTTCAAGCATCGAATTAGACAGATATAGCTAATAAAATTTATTAACTTAAGCCACCATTTTAGTACATAACTTTCGACGCTCAACTTACGCAAAATGACATAAACATAAATAAAAATTAAATTAATAAGCTATGGACTTTTTTTTTTGTCTAAGTCGATACAGCAGAGAGGGGTGGGCAAAAGGAGTTGCCTCCCCCGCTTTGGGCCTCCACACCCCGTCGCGCCCTGCGCCTACCCCCACCCTACCCCGTCGCGCCTACCCCCACCCTACCTCGTCACGCCTACCCCTACCCTGCCTCCGCCCTGCCGCGTTGCGCCATGCGCACCTTACCCGCAGAACCCCGGCCCTACACGCAGAGCGGGAGGGAGGGGGAGCCCATTCATGTATGGGCTCCCGTTCGCGGCGGAACAGAAAGGGGCCGAGTGCGTGACCCCTCCCCATCGCGTGCCCTCTAGGGGGTTGCGCACAGCGAAAAGGGATCACGCCCCCCCCCCCCCGTTCGCCTGCGCTGGCCCCCGTTCGCAGGGCTCCCGGTCCACCCGGTGGGTAACCCCCTTACCCAGACAGGCCCCCGCGCACAGGCCCACCAGGGAGGAGGGGCAGGGCGGAGGAGGGCCGCACGGCGACGGGGGCACGTGCGGTCCCTCATCCGCGGGCCCCCAGCTTCCTCCCTCCGCCTCCCCATTCGCAAGTGAACGGGCGAAAGGGGGGAGGGGGGGAGGGGCGTCACCCACAGGGCGCACCGCCCTCTTGGCGCGTAAACGGCGGCGAGGGCGGGCGGGAAGGGCCGCGGCGGGTCCCTACCCTACTGGGGCATAAAGGAGGGGCCCCCGTTTGCGTATAAACGGGGGCGGGGGGCAAAAGTTGGGAGGGGGGGGGCACGCTTGCTGTCCTGCGCAAGTGAGTGGGGGCGGCGTGCGAAAGAAGGTGGGGCGTACCTTTCGCGTCGCGCGCGCGTTCCCCATTTGCGCGCAGACGTGGGGTGGCGCGAGCCCCACGTGCGGATGGGGGGTGGACACAGGGGGTGCCCCAACCCTGCACACGTGGCGAAGTGGGGGGGGGCACCAAGGGGCGCGCGCGCATGCGGGGGCCATACGGCAACAAGGGGAGGGGGTATGCAAACACCCCCGTCCCCTTTGCACCCCGTTGTCCTGCTTTTGCACGCAGAAGGGGGAGGGCGGGTGGAAGAGTGAGGGGCGGCGGGAAGAGGGTGTTTGCCCCTCCTTCCCACGCTATGCGTCTCCAATCCATGGAGACGCATTGTTTGTTTATGCATTGTTGTTTTTATTTGTATTTGTATTTGACTTTGTTTTATAATTATTTATGCAAGGAAAATAAAAACATAATAGAATGTTTTTTAAATCGAAAAAAGCGGAGTTTGAAAAATTCGGGCCGGGACCGGAATGGAGTGCGCAAAGTCAAACACTCACAATGACAGGAAACCCGGGCCGTTCTTCTCAGCATGAACATGTGAGCGCATCGCACCCGGCCGATGCCGTTAAGTTTCCACGCGCTCTCACCAAACGAGATCGACTTCGTATACATTATCTACCATATCTCACTTCTTTTCTTCCCTTGGGTTCACACAAACACTCACATCTCGCACTACGTCCTCACTGGGACAATTCCCTATGTGCTGGTTGACAATAGGTGGTTCACAACCGACAAACTGGGCTCCGTATCGGCGCAAAGATGCAGTCCATCACGATGCCTGCGAAGGCCTTGAGGCGATGCGATGATGCCACTTCCCAGAACCTGAAAAGCATCTCCCACGTTATATGATCCTAGTTCCACCGAGATTGGTTAATTGACAACGGCGCGTCATTGACAAAAGGCTGAAGGACTCAGGGTTAGACGTAAGTCGGCTCTGGCATAAATTTGAACCAGAGCCCGATGGTCGAACAGGCCCAGGTTGATGCAAAGAGCCACTGTATAGCTAATATTTCAAATTTACGTTGGGATGGGCAGTGCGTGGCGGTGTATGTGTTGTGGCGTAACCCACGTCGAATACCAGGTGAGAAAGGGTATTTCTTCAGGCCAAGCGCGATGCGTCGTATTTGCCATCTACTAATTGAACGGCGTAAAGGTCTCCACATGGATCACCTTGTCGTGGAGTCGGCCTATCGGCGCCTTGCTCTTACTAGTATCGCAGTTGCAGCAAATGTCCGCTACGATTGTACAAAAGCATCTTTGGGGAGCGATGAGCGTTCTTCGCCCCATACTTGACCGCATGCTCTAATCTCACCAGGTTAAGCCAACGCCACTGCACTCAGACTGCACTCCATCTCGCCGCCATGCCCACTTATCATCAATACAGAGTGGCTGTGTACACCAACCTTTTTACTGGCATCGTATATGGTAGGGGATAAGAGAATCGCCGTTACTCGTCCAATTTCTAAGCCATTGTGCCCCGCATACCATCACAGGTGCCTATATTGTACTCTACGTTACCTCGGTCTACGTCCTCCTGTGAGTCGTTCTTTCAATGGAAGGATGATACACGCTTACAACAGATGACCTTCACGGCCCTTCAGGAGAAAGCCAGGTTTCACATCGTCTCGGCCTAGAATGTTCATGTTTGGAACCACTACTTTCATGTTCATCTCGGGAATCATCGCACTAGTACTAGTGACAACTATCATGTTTCGGGAAATGCGGTTAATCGCCCAGCCGGATTTAGGGCTCTCACAGATCGCCTCCTACTATTTTGCTTGGGGAACTATTACACGCCTGATGGTGCGCATTCACGATGTATTCATACCATATGTCTAACTCAACACTGGCAACGGCTGTTCAGTATATTGTATGCGATATTATCTGCGCCTGGCGCACGGTGGTTCTATGGAACAGAGACAAGCGCGTGATCGCCATTCTTCTGATTTTCATCCTTGGAACCACAGGTACAACAAGGGCATCCCTCACAATCGTCATACTGTGCTCATCTGGAACCATCGCTCGCAGTGGCTGCCGTGTTTCAGGTTCTCTTCGGAATCGGCGGGCCAGAGAGTGGAATGGCGTTACCTGCCAGTGGAACCTTTGACCTAGTCATGGTTGGCCCAACACTGGGAACTAATCTGCTCTCCACCGGATTGATTGCCTGGAAGGCTTGGTGCGCTCTTCCCGACACCAGATCTCTATCTCTGACCATGTCGCTGGCATACTAGGCAACGACGTATCTCAGTAAGAAAACACTTATTGGGAGGAAGTGGATTTGTGAGGGCCGATAGGGTCTTCGCTCTGCTCATCGAGTCCGGTCTTATTTACTGCTGCATTTGGGTATGTCCCACCTCCTGAAGCGTCAATTCTCGGGGGAAGGGTTCACAACACTATTGCAGATTTTCTATGTAATTTCGTTATTTGGCGTGTTACCTAATCCAGGTTTCACTGCCATGGCATTTGTGTCGGTGAGTACGGAACGTCTGTTCATTCTACACAATCTCTCTGGGACTGAATACTGACTTAACATAGGGTTTATATCCTACACTCATAGTCATCCTTGTTAGCATGCAAATGAGCCCAGTCGAACACTACTCGACACACTCAACTAGAATACGGTTCGCGAGTGGGCCAGCACCCGGATTGCCCAGGTCTGACAGCATGCCACAACATGTGGTCTCGATTCATCGCGAGTACGTGAGCGACTTCGACTCGGAAGCGCAAACCCCATCTACAGATATGAAGGCCTCTGAGAAGGAAAAGAGCCTCTTGCCCGTGACTATTGATGAAAGGTGCTGATGATTGTCGTCCTGGTGCTGTTATGCCATATTGACAAGAAGCCTTCTATTTTGAAATATTTCTGCGATATTTCATCACTGGATTTAGGGTTTATTAAAAAGTCATCAAATGCATCGACTCCAGTCACCAAAATCCGGGCAATGTTAAGGACGGCATATGCGTGCAGCGCACCTTACACCGTCAACCGCCACTCTCCGCCACATCGGCCTCGATACCAGTCTCGTTGTCATCGGCCTGCTCTCGCATTGTTAAGGCCATGTCTGCGTTTACGCTTTACTGTAATGCCCTGAGGCTCCCATGCACTGTGACCTCCTGTTTGTCCCTCCGTGTCCTATGTAAGTCTCAGTTCCTTGATCTCAAATGTATCCATCTCCCTCTGCCTCTCAACTCTGTGTGTTGTCGCCTTCTTATCGTCGCTACCTGCGCTAATTACGAACATCACTCTCGAACCGAAGCGCCTGGCGTCTCGCGCCGTACGTATATCGACAACTCATTTTCCCCTCTTCTGTAGGTCTTCCCCTTGGATCGATACTCTCATAACTCGCGCTACGCCTTCACAATATTGACACATACACTCTCAGCTGCTTTCCACACCGGTCCCAGGGACCAGCTACTTGTTCAGTACAGCCTGAGGCCATTTATTAACTTACACGAAGTTTTGAAGTTCTGAACTTGTACACAGAAATTGCTAAGCGGACTAATCTACAACTTGATCCAAGAGTGTCAGATAATCTGGTGCTCCACCAAGTAGAATCCAGGTGCAATAACAATGATGTTCTACGCCTTCTCCTTGGGTCGACACTCTCACAGCTCGCGCATACTTACCCTCCCAATTGCTTTTCGAATCGTTCCTACGGACCAGCTCGCTTTAGACCAACCCTGGCACTGGAAGCTTCTTATACTCGTCATCTTGTCGACCCCGCATCCTGTTTACGGACGGGCCAGGACCGTCCCAGACCAGCTTCGAACCAGGAAACTGAATGTTGACAGTCATTGATCCAAGTTTGCTCCCCTGTTCCGATGAATTAATTCACCATGGAGACCGAGACCGACGCGGCAGCTGCGAGCTGCGCATTTCGCTTCCGCTACGTGGTGATGCAAGCGTGAGCGCCTCAGACAAATTACACCATACGACGGGGATGCCTGGCAGGGGCATTTGTCCGCATCGTCGAGTGCCCACGCGGCGTTTTACCCTTCACGTTCTACCCTCTACCGCTGCCTCCTCGCCTCCGCCAACCACCGCCCCGCTGCCCTGTGAGCACAACAGGGCGATCGCGGGCTCACGGAGCCGTTCGATCTACTGCATGGTAGACCCGTGCCCAGCGCGCTGAGAAGATGCCGAGGTGCGTGGGTCGTTGAGGAGTGCCGGGAATCCGCACTTGGGATTGAGTGGGCGCATGATGCCGTGCTTCGTGACGTGCTCCATCTTCAAACTGGGCCGGCATTTGACCGCGCTTAACCTCGCTTGACCGGTTCCGACCGCACCTGACGACCTCCACTTTACAGATGTCTCGGATCTTGGTGCGGCTGCTGTCGTGCTCTGACTTCGCCTGTGTGGGTTGAATTAGTTAGGGTTGGAGGGAAAGACGCTTACTCATACTCCGTCATACACGACTGGGTCGACAGCCAAGACGTCTGTATGCTCGCCGGAAGCGTAGCCTGCACAGAAGTGCCTCTTGAGGATTTCGATTCGAGCTTCCTCGTCAGAAGGATGACGTCATGCGTGAGAAACGTTTCGGTCTTGTCCGTGAGCGGAGGCATAATTGTCATATGTCATTTCCGGTGTGAGGCCTGTGAGGAGTCTGTGAGGTCCGATGTCCGTGATGTAACTTGCAAGTGATGAACGTCGCGATGGCGCGGCAGCAGTACATCGCAGGGTTAGTCATGCTTCTCACCTACACAGCAGAAACGAAAAACGATCCCTGAGAACAACCTTCCCAGCCCCCTTTTTAAAAAAAATAAAAACATGTTTATTGCGGGGCAGTAAACTAAGTAAAAGACACATGACTCCACTCTGTGCTTACCGACACTCGTACCGTGCCGACTAAAGTGGGCGTCGTCATTTCATAGTGTGCATAGTACCTCGCCTCAGACTTGAATATCAATATCTAGGGGACATCGGCCCGGAACGTAGGGCATCACCAAAATGAGAAAAGTGACATCAGGAAATTTGATCATACCCTCTTACCTAGGCATAGGGGATAGAGCGCGCTGTCTCAGTCTTTGTCCTGGGACAAAGGGCTGTTGCTGTGCATTGGGTGGTTTAAACGCGGCTCTAGAATGTTGATAGAAGTCAAGGAATACGTTTGTGTACCCTGATCCCGGAAGAAGACTATCTCCCTGCCCAAGGGCAATTGCAGCGTACCTGGTAGGGTCCGCAAATAGCACAATTCAGAGATTCTGGTCACCGGTTTGCAGATGCAAGAAATATATAATAATTGAGCTGCTATTGAGACCTGTTTCACCTTCGCACAACAGGAGGGAAAAGAGGACAATATAGAAGCTCTAATTTCCTATTTAACATAACCCCCATCCCTAGTTTTTATTTCACCTCAACGTCGACTGACTTCGAAGGATGAGCGTGTGAATGCCGACTCGCACATTGCACCCGGCCGATCCCGTTACTTTCCCACACGCTCTCACCCACCGAGACTTGACTCTCGTATCTCCTTCCTCCCTTGGGTTCATGCTCTCACAACTCGCGCTGGTACACATCCACTGGGACAATGCACTACTTTCTGGTTCATTCGTCGCCTCTTTCTAGTACTTGCTGGTTGGTAATAGGTAAGTCACAACGGACATTGTCACATGTGCCACTGGCCTCTGTATTGGCGCAAAGATGCATACTTGCAGGCGCAAAGATGCAGTCCATCATGACGCCTGCGCAGGCCTTGAGGCGGCGCGATGATGAAACCCTTCAGAACTTGAAACACATCTACCAGGGCTGGATGATCCTAGTTCCGGTAAGATTGGGTAAATGACGACAGCATATCATTGACAGAAGGCTGAAGGAGGCTAGTCGTAAGTCGGCTCTGCATGAAATTGAACCAGACCCTTAATGATCCAACAGATCCAGGTTGGCCCGAAGAGCCGCTGTATGGCTACTATTTCAAATTGAAGTAGGGATAAGCGGTGGGAGGAGGTGTACGTGTACTGGTGTTACCTGAGTCGAAAACGAGGTGACGAAGTGATGTTTTTTCAGGCCCAGCGTGATGCGGCGTATTTGCCATCCAATTGAACGACGTAAAGGTCTCCACATGGATCAAGTTGTCATGGAGTCGGCCTGTCGTAGGCTCCGCGCTCTCACTAGTATCGCAGCTACAGCAAGTGTCCACTACTATACTTAAGACCCATTGGGAAGCGACGAGCGTTGTTCGCCCATACTTGACCGCACACTCTGATCTAGCCAAGTAAAGCCAACGCCACTGCACTCAGATTGCACACCATTTCGCCGTCATGACAAGCTCCATGCCCACTGGCAACGATTACTATGATCAATACAAAGTAGCTGTGTACACCAACCTTTTTACCGGCATTACATATGGTGAGAGACGAGAGACTCGTCGTTACTCATCCAATTTGTGAACCATTGCACCCCGCATACGATCACAGGTGCTTATATTGTACTCTACGTTGCCTCAGTCTACGTCCTCCTGTGGGTTGTTCTTTCGAAGGAAGGGTGATACACGCTTACATCAGATGGTTTTCAGGAGAAAGCCAGGTTTCACTTCGTCTCGGCCTAGAATGTTCATGTTTGGAACCACTACTTTCATGTTTATCTTGGGAATCATCGCACTAGCACTAGGGACAACTATCCTGTTTCAAGAGGCGTGGATAGTCATCGATCCCGCTAATTCTAATGACCCCTCCTTCGCCATCTATTGTGTTTGGGAAATTATCACACGCCTGATGGTGCGCTTGCACGATGCCCTCATACCGTCCGTTTGACCCAATAACGGCTGTTCAGTATATTGTATGCGATATTATCTGCGCCTGGCGCACGGTGGTTCTCTGGAACAGAGACAAGCGTGTCATCGCCATCCTTTTGATTTTCATCCTTGTGACCACAGGTACGACAAGGGCATCCCACCCAGTCGTCATAGTGTGCTCATCTGGAACCATCACTCTCAGTGGCTGCCGTGTTTCAAGTGCTCTTTGAACTTGGCGGGCCGGAGAGTGGGTCGTCAAATGCCAATGAGGGACCCTTTGACCTAATCACGGTTGTCCCAACACTGGGAACTAATCTTCTCTCCACTGGTTTGATTGCCTGGAAGGCTTGGTGCGTTCTTCTCGCGTCTGACCCCAGATGACTATCTCTGAGCATGTCACTGGCATAGGCAACGACGTATCTCAGTAAGGAGACACTTATCTGAAGGAAGTGGATTTGTGAGGACCGAGAAGGTTTTCTCTCTGCTCATCGAGTCCGGTCTTATTTATTGCTGCGTTTGGGTACGTCCCACTTCTGGACGCGTCAATGCTTAGGCCTCAGGGAAGGGTTTGCTGCACTATCGCAGATTTTATATTTGATCTCGTCGTTTGGAGTGTTGCCCTATCCAGGTTTTTCTCCCCTGGCGTTTATCTCAGTGAGTACTACACATGTGTCCCTTCTACTCAAATGGCCCGATCTATCTGGCACTAAATACCGACTTAATGTAGGGTATATATCCTACACTCATATTCATACTCCTTTGCATGCAAATGAGCCCAGTCGAACACTACTCGACACACTCCGAGTCGACTGGAATACGGTTCGCGAGTGGGCCAGCACCCGGATTGTCCAGGCATGACAGCATACAACCAACCGCGGTCTCGATTCACCACGAGTACTCGAGCGACTTCGACTCGGACACGCAAATCCCATCTACAGTTATGAAGGCCTCTGAGGAGGAAAAGAGCCTCTTTCCGTGACCGTTGATGAAAGGTACTGGTGATTGCCGTTCTCGTCCTGTTATGCCGTATTGACAGGAAATCTTCTATTTGGAAATATCTCCGCAATATCTCTTCACTGGTGTTAGGGCGTATGAAAAGTTCATCAACTGCATCGACTCCAGTTACCCGCAAAATCCGGGCTATTTTAAGGACAGCATGTGCGTGCAGCACACGTTACACCGTCAACTTCCACCGTTCAGCACTCTCCGCCGTATCGGCCTCGATACCCAGTTTCGGTGTCATCTGCCTGCTCTCGCATTGTTAAAGTCATGTCTACGTTCACGCTTTACTGTACTATCTTGTAGCTTCCGTGCACTGTGACCTCCTGTTTGTCCCTCCGTGTACTGTGGCCCCCTCATGTATTTAAGCCTCAGTCTCTTGGTCTCGAATGTATCTATCTCCCTCTACCTCTCCACTCTGTGGGTTGTCGCCTTCGATTGTTGCTACTGACGCTGAGTCCGAACATCGCCCTCGAGCCAAATCTGCCTGGCGCCTCGTGCCCAACATTTTTCCTCCTCCTTGGGTGGATACTCCCGCAACTCATACTGACACTATACCTTCACCAGGTCATTGATACATACTCTTTACACATCGTTTATAGGGGCCATATCACGAGGTTATTCAAATTATATCAAGTTTTGAAACTGTACACAAAAGCCCCAAACGGACTGGTCTACAATTTGATCTAAGGGTATCAGAAATTCTGGTGCTGCACCGAGTAGAAGCCTGGTGCAATAGCCATGAGCTTAAGTGCACATCAACCCCAGCAGCCTCTCCTTACGATCGTCACGTCTAACCAGCAATCCTTGCGTGTGCTTCGTGGGCAGGGCGTCAGGAAGGGCTGGATAGGTTCTCACAGTGATGCAGTGCTCGGCAGGTGCTCCGGCATATTGTACCTTGGCGTGAACGAGCGAACCTTGTCAATGAGGTCGCGCGGGTCGTAGGGAGGCTGTACCAGAGACTCCCCAAATCGACCTCTGTGTCCGTCGTCCTCGAGTCGCAAGGGACCACACGTCGATTGTAGATCCGATGCGCGTGATCTCCATCTTCTCAGGCCGAATCCCAAAATGTGCATCAACTTTCTGTTAAACTGAAGAAGCTTTCCTATTCTCGAACTTTAAACTGTTCGGCTGAGACCTGCCAGTGTGAACGTGTGAGCGCATAGTAGCACCCCGCCGATGCCATTATATCCCCGCGCTCTCTCACCAACCGAGACTGACATCGTATATATATATCTCGCATCTTACTTCTTCTCTTGGGTAGACACTCTCACAATTCGCACTACACCTTCACTGGGACAGTGCCCCACTTTCTGGTTCGTCCATCGCCACCTCGTACTTGCTTATTGACAGTAGGGAAGCCGCAACGGACAAACTAGCCTCCGTATTGGCGCAAAGATGCATCCTGTCGGCGCAAAGATGAAGTCCATCAGGACTGCGGCCTTAAGGCCTTGAGGTGGCGCGATGATGCTGCCCCTCAGAACTTGAAACGCTTCTATGATTATTAGATGATCCTAGTTACAGTAACTTAATATTAGGGAAACAACGATAGCACGGTGTGGTGACGCCCTGATGTCAAGCTCTATGAATGTTCCTCCAACCTTGTTAGATTCAACGATAACCCAACGGAAGATACCGCAAATGCACCACAGTTGCTATACTCTTGCCTTTCGAGACAGTAACTTCAGAACGCTATGGGCCCGGGTTGGCCCAAAGAGCCACCGTCTGGCTAGCAGTGACTAGTTCTTGTTGAAACGTAATAAGTACATACGTATCTTATCTATAGCAGTTACGACATTTATAGTAGTATCGTACATATGATTACCATATTAGGGTACTCCGTTATGCACAAAAGTGGACGCAACTCCAATATGGAGGGCGCAAGTCTTATCAGCATCACACGTGGTGATATGGAAGACTTCTGGGGTGTTTCACATCAGGCGTCACTGAAAACGCGATATTGTGGACACCTTTACTCATCACTTTTACGCAAACGGACATGGGTAGACCATAGGGACCGGTTTTCCTATAAATGAGGGGAGTAGAGCCCCTCTAAGAATACAAGTCGTTCACTCTACGCACACTTGAGCACTCCTCTCTACAAACCTCTCTATCAGTCTCTATACCTTTACAAGGTGAGACTCCATGACTCTGTTTGCTGCGCTGTTTGCTGCGCAACAGGTTATGGGCCCTGCTACATGGGTACCATTGCGTTCATTGCGAACGACGATGATTGTCGAGCTGTTTAACTACAGTTGCTGTTGTCGACAACACCATCGAGGTTACCTTTGGCAACCTGGCATTGTGTCCCTTGACGGGCGCAATAAGACCCCAACGTGTGGCACCGACCAGTTCTCAGTAGGAGAATGTAACGGACCCCTGGGGCAGCTTCTACCTCGCTAGTACGAGGAGATAGCTAATGCCAAGGCTCTCTATTTTACTCATACCAGTATTGTGAATAACATGCTGATGTCTCATCAGCCTTCACAGATACTATGTCGTCCCAACTTAACACTTTCGTCTCCGTCTTTGACGGTCAGGACTATGGTAGCTGGGCGCGTGCGATGAAAGCCTTCTTGATGGCTCAAGGATTTTGGAGTGTCGTCAATGGCACTTACATTTGTCCTACCAAGCCGATCAAACCTGTCGAGCCGACCCCCATTGCCGTTGATGCCACGGACGCTGAGAAAGAAGCTCTCAAAGCTCTGAGGGCAACGTATAAAACTCATCTCGAGGAATATGAGTCGGAGGAAGAGGACTATCCTGACAATTTAAAGAAGTGGCAGGATAAGAATGCCATGGCGATTGGCAATATAACTCTTCGTCTATCTGCAGCCCTTCAGCAGAACTTCGCCAGCTTCACTGAAGCCGAAGATCTCTGGGACAATCTGAAGGATGCTTACTCGATTCCCACAGTCCCTAGCATCTACAAAGACTTTAAAGAGGTCATCAGTATACGGTTCAACCCGAACCAACATCCTGGCCCAGTCTTTGATAAGATGGTGGCAGCCATCGGACGTCTTCATGAAGTAGACTTTGGCTTTGGACTTACTTCACGGAACATGTCTCTCGACCCTCTCCTCCAAGCTATGATAGTCATGGCTAACTTTCCGTCTAAATGGGAACATCTAGTCCCCATTATTCTCTCATCCAGTCGCCTCGACAAACTCACTATCGGTGATGTTCGGACGATTGTTGTCAATCACTATGAGACGGAAGCTAACCGAGGACGAGTCAAGAGCGGGCAATCTGCCCAGAAGATCTCTGCCGTGAAGCGCAAGCGCGAAAACCCTCGCTTTACCAAGCAGGGTGCTCAGCAGCAGCCTTCATCGTCCACCACACCCTCTACAAACCAGCAGCGGCCTAACAACCAGCGCGGTACTAGAGGTGCAGGACGAGGCAAGTTCGGAAAGGGCAAGGGTCGTGGTCAACCTCAAGGCCACTCTCACATCGCATCCACTGCCGCACTCCCATCTCCCACTTCATCTACCATCGCCCATATTGGGCATTCATCTATTACCACCCGCACTGTCTCTCAGTCCCCTCCTACTACAAGGACTCCGGGCATCTACCCCTCCGTTAATAACGCACTATCGCTCGCTGAGCGTTTGGAAGTCCCAGCGACTATCCAAACGACGAAGACGCTTGAGCAGCGCTTCTCTGATTTCGATCGAGAAGTTCGCACACGTTCCAATTGGAACTACGACGAGGAGTATGACTCCGAAGTCGATGTCAACATGTCGCAGCCGGGTCCTTCCAATCATACGGAGGACTTTGAGCGCACAACTACCTACGGTGAGTCAGAATTGGCCTCCGTCTTCGATAATATGTCATTGGACTCACGAGACTCTGATAAAGAGAATCGTGCTCCAACTCCCGAAACAGGGGAGTATGAACTATACGAAGAAGGGTATGTCGGTCATCCTTCCCTTCCTCCTCTGGAAGTTGCTGTTGCGACGGGAAAAACCTACCATCTTTACACTAAAGATGAGTATGGTAATTGCACGCATAAACAAACTCTCAGAGCTCGTAGTTCTGCTGAGCTGATGGACATTGTCTACAGACAACATCAGGACTTTGTGCGGAGACAAGGAGAAGCCATGATGCATGGAGAGGTGCTGGAGCCTACCACTCCAGAGATGCGGTCATAGACCAAATATACGGGTCTCGTGATGGGACTCCTGCAGGGTCTCGTGCACTGACGCCTGAGGCTGATCTCTCAGCTTGGGACCCGATGATGAACAACGAGGACACTGTTTCCCTTGATTGGGGAACAGATGAAGAAAGGTACGCCTTTCTCACACAGCACTTATACAATGCTGACAATCAGACAGCCTTGGACCTCTTACTAAAAAGTATAAGGATACCAAGTTGTAAAAATAAAAATGTACCGTCTGTAGTGTCTCCATTGTACAGTATGAATATCGGCGCGCTTGATGTTTTAAAATGCGAGCATGATCAATATTTCACACAGTGTGCTAGGTGTCGAGAAAAAATAAGCTCCATGTGGCTATTAGATTCAGGAGCTTCGGCGCACTTCACTAATAAAATTAGTGACTTCATTGAGTATGAGCCTGCAATAGAATCTGACCAGATACCGGTTAGAACTGCGTCTAATACTATTTATGTAGAAGGATCTGGTACAGTGCTTCTAAAGCACTATATAAACGATGCTCTAGTAACTACTAGAGTACATCCAGTCCTTTACATACCTAAAATGACAACGCGGTTGCTTTCTATGGGAGCATTCTTACAACAAGGTATGCGTGTAATGGGCAACGCGCAACATATTACCTTATACCATAAAGTACAATCTTTTGTCCAATGTAAACCCATTTTAAGTGGACATCCATTATATTGGTTAGATGCGCAATCTATTGAAGTAGAAGTACAGTCGGCAGAAATGCCACTGATCTACAAAGTAGATTACGATCTTATGCATCGTCGCCTTGGACACCCATCCAAAGAGGTTCTAAGACATGCTAAGGATTATACAAAGGGTTTTCCCGAAGGAATTACAATTCCTACCACTGATGGTATTTGTCCAGGATGTGCGCAAGGCAAAATGCCTGCAGCATCTCATCCACCATCTGATACTAGGGCTAAAGCTCCTTTTAGTCGTGTTCATTCCGATCTAAAAAGCTTCCCTATACCGTCATACCATAAATATAAGTATTTTATCGTCTTTCTAGACGATTATACTTCATATGCATGGGTATCACTCTTGCGCGACAAAGCTTCGGCAATTGGCACGCTTAAACAGTGGTTAGCGTTAATTAAAAATCAATTTAACACTACCATAAAAGAGTGGATGTCTGATGCCGGCGGTGAATACAAATCAGATGTGTTCCTTAAAACTTTAAAGGATGACGGTATTACAGTGCTACAAAGCGTACCTCACACGCCACAGCAAAATGGGCGTGCTGAACGCTTTATGCGCACTATAATGGACAAAGCACAGTCAATGCGACTTGATGCTTGTATACCACAGTCTTGGTGGGAATTTGCAGTATTACATGCTGTACATTGTTATAATAGAACACCTATGAGTCGCCTTAAATGGCAAACCCCATATTTTCTATTAAACGATGAAATTCCAGACATTTCTCATCTCAGAGTGTTTGGATGCGGTGCTTATGTGCACATCCCAGAAGCTCGGCGTATAAACAAATTATCCCCCAAAAGCGAGCTTATGATCTACTTAGGTAGACCTTCTGGTATGAAAGGCGATGCCTTTATGCGTCAACATAATACCGTATTCTATTCAGATAAAGCTCTGTTTGATGAAATGTTATTCCCAAATTGTACTACTGAACCAAGAGACAGTAGAACAAGGGGAACAACCCAGTTGAATAAACCACCATCTAATCAACCACCCATTGATGCGTCTGAAGACACCACTCCTGGTGATCTTGACTCACCACTTCCCGAACTTCTTAAAGGGAGACGCGCTCGACAACCCGACGGGGTTGATCAGGTTCCAGATGAACCTGAGGCTGCTGTTCAGCCTGACGAGCCGCAAGCTCCGCCTTCCGTACCAGATCCTGTACCTCCTCCTTTTGAGCCGAGGAGATCTGGACGTGTGAGGAAAACAACTACTCTTCCTGAAAATGTCTATGGAGATAAACCTCCTAGTAAAACACTAGCAGACATTGAGCAAAGTCGTACTTGGCGAAAACTGGTAACAAACCAGCCGGGTAGCTCTCGGCAGCGTTTACGCCAAGATCAGCCGATTCCAGGAGGAATTCCTGAGCAAATCGAGCCTGATCCTCCAAGTACAAAGAGTGACTCTTCGCACGATTCAGAGGATGAAGTAGATCAGCAGTTGCTGACCCGCCTTGCTCAGGAAGGGGGAGTCAAATTCCTGGATCTATTGCTTGCCAAAGCAATTTCACCGCTAGATCTGGAATCACCTGATACCTCCAATATACGTGAATGGACCTTTAGGGACATTCTAAAAATGCCAAGTGATATACAGGAGGAGTGGCGTAAAGCGTGTCGTGAAGAGTTAGAGTCTCTTCGCAAACGCAAAGTCTTTGAACTAGTTGACCCACCGAAAGGCAGAAAGGTCATTAAGAATCGATGGGTATTTGACTTAAAGTCAGATGGCCGGAAGAAAGCTAGGCTTGTAGCCAAAGGCTTTTCTCAGGTTGAAGGCATTGATTATGACGAAATATTCTCACCCGTGGTACGGTTTGAGACTGTTCGGATGATGTTAGCGCTTGCAGCGTTAAAAGACTGGCACATCTCTGGATTAGATGTCAAAACAGCCTTCCTATATGGTGAACTCGATGAGGAACTATATATGGAACAACCTGAAGGGTTTAAAAACCCCCGCCAGAAAAATAAAGTGATGCGTTTAAAGCGTGCTATATATGGACTGAAACAAGCTGCTTTAGCATGGTGGAAAGCGCTTGATAAATCCATGGCTACGCTAGGATGCACACGTTTACTATCAGACTCTGGTTTATTTGTGAACGCAGATAAAACCATAGTAGTGATAGTATATGTCGATGATGTTCTATTCCTTGGAAAGAACAAATCTGACATTAGTTCTCTAAAGGAACGCTTTATGAAAATCTGGGAATGTCGTGACCTGGGTGATACCCAAGAGTTCTTACGAGTGCGCATTATTAAATCCAAGGGTCGTATCCTTGTTGATCAAGTAGATTATCTACATAAAGTGCTGCAGCGTTTTAAACTCACAAACGCGAAAGCGGTCCCCACACCGCTACCTGAAGGGTATCAACCAGTACCCAATAAAGGTTCACCAAACCCAGAAATTTGCGCGTCATTCCAACAAGTGATAGGATCACTCCTATACATAATGATTGGAACTCGACCAGACATTGCCTATGCAGTGACGAAACTCGCGCAGTATGCTGCAAACCCCACGCAAGACCATTTAAATAGGGCACTATATATTTGCCGCTATTTAATTGGTACTTCTAGTTATGCTTTAGTCTTTGATGGCAAAAGCGATGGGGGTTTATTAGCATATGCGGATTCTGATTGGGCTTCTGACCCAACAACGAGAAAGTCTACTACGGGCTACTTAGTTAAATTAGCTAATGGAGTATTCTGTTGGAATTCTAGAGCACAGAAGTCAATTGCGCTGTCTTCCACAGAAGCAGAATACATGTCTATCTCAGATACGAGTAGACAGTTGGTCTGGATTCAATCTCTCTTTGAAGAGATTGGAATATCTTTAGAACCAATTCCATTATGCGGAGATAATCAAGGCTCCATATTCCTTGCTTCTAATCCTGTACAGGAAAAGCAAATAAAACATATAGACCTACGCTACCACTACATTCGCGAGGTCATTCGCTTAAAGAAGATTGAACTATTGTTCATAGAAGGAGCCGAAAATCCCGCAGACTTATTTACTAAGAATCTGGGACGCATAAAGTTTCTTAAATTTAGGGAACAACTAGGACTTGAGTTCTACTCATCCTAGAAAGAGAACGAAATCGTCGCATAGATCTCGGAAGAGCCTGATATTCAGATGGCATGCCTATGCATCCGAGTCAGACCCGATAATTTTAGAAGATGTGTCGAGTAATGCCTTTGCGTGGCATACTCACAGAGAAGTGGAAAAGATCGAGCTTTACCAAAAGTTCAACCTTAGTCCCAATCTTCTTCACGCGACTCTTTCTCTCTCAATACCGATGACATGATGAAGCTATAGGCTTCATGCGCAAAGTGAATCTTTGAGTAATACACGAATGATCCTTTGATTGCTGTCATCAATAAACTCTACTGTACTATATTACTTTGCTCAGTACATACACGGTATACTTAGCAAGGGGGAGTGTTGAAACGTAATAAGTACATACGTATCTTATCTATAGCAGTTACGACATTTATAGTAGTATCGTACATATGATTACCATATTAGGGTACTCCGTTATGCACAAAAGTGGGCGCAACTCCAATATGGAGGGCGCAAGTCTTATCAGCATCACACGTGGTGATATGGAAGACTTCTGGGGTGTTTCACATCAGGCGTCACTGAAAACGCGATATTGTGGACACCTTTACTCATCACTTTTACGCAAACGGACATGGGTAGACCATAGGGACCGGTTTTCCTATAAATGAGGGGAGTAGAGCCCCTCTAAGAATACAAGTCGTTCACTCTACGCACACTTGAGCACTCCTCTCTACAAACCTCTCTATCAGTCTCTATACCTTCACAAGGTGAGACTCCATGACTCTGTTTGCTGCGCTGTTTGCTGCGCAACAATGGAGACACTACAGACGGTACATTTTTATTTTTACAACTTGGTATCCTTATACTTTTTAGTAAGAGGTCCAAGGCTGTCTGATTGTCAGCATTGCATAAGTGCTGTGTGAGAAAGGCGTACCTTTCTTCATCTGTTCCCCAATCAAGGGAAACGGTGTCCTCGCTGTTCATCAACGGGTCCCAAGCTGAAAGATCAGGCTCGGGCATTCTGCAGCGGGCTTCTACCCCCGCTACGCGTTCTCCAGTCCACTTGACATCATGCATGTCAGGCATTGATTCGATTTCTCCAGGGGTCGATGCACAAGAATAATTCTCATTAAGCAACTCAATCTCCCCGAGTTCCTGCTCTCGCAAGAAATCCTGATTTTGCCTATATATGATATCAATCAGTTCGAGTGAACTCCAAGCTTTGATTGTTTGTTTATATATCATATTCCCATTCGCATCCTTAGAATGAATGTGATAGTCCTTTCCATGGACAACAGGGATAGTAATAGGAGGGAGGTTGGAGGGAACATACCCTGGTTCGATCATTGTCGGGTCCTGGTAATCAGGAGTAGGAGCACGATTTTCTTTATGAGAATCGTGTGAGTCCATCGACATGTTATCGAATACGGAGGCCAATTCAGACTCACCGTAGGTAGTTGTGCACTCAAAGTCTTCCATGTGATTGGAAGGACCCGGCTGCGACATGTCCACATCGACTTCGGAGTCATACTCCTCATCATAGTTCCAATTGGAACGTGTGCGAACTTCTCGATCGAAATCAGAGAAGCGCTGCTCTAGCGTCTTCGTCGTTTGGATAGTCGCTGGGACTTCCAAATGCTCAGCGAGCGAAAGTGCATTATTGACAGAGGGGTAGATGCCTGGAGTCCTAGTAGTAGGAGGGGACTGAGAGACGGTGCGGGTGGTAATAGATGAATGCCCAATATGGGCGATGGTAGATGAAGTGGGGGATGGAAGTGAGGCGACAGAGGCGATGTGAGAGTGGCCTTGAGGTTGACCATGTCCCTTGCCTTTGACGAACTTGCCTCGTCCTGCTCCTCTAGTACCGTGCTGGTTGTTAGGCCGCTGCTGGTTAGTAGAGGGTGTGGTGGACGATGAAGGCTGCTGCTGAGCACCCTGCTTGGTAAAGCGAGGGTTTTCGCGCTTGCGCTTCACGGCAGAGATCTTCTGGGCAGATTGCCCGCTCTTGACCCGTCCTTTATTTGCTTCCGTCTCGAAGTGATTGATCATGGTTGTACGAACATCCATGATCGTTAGTTTATCAAGACGAGTGCCGGAAAGAATAATAGGAACAAGATGTTCCCATTTGGATGGAAAGTTGGCCATGACTATCATAGCCTGCAGGAGTGGGTCAAGCCCCATATTGCGCGTACTAACACCAAAGCCAAAATTGACTTCTGCAAGACGACCTAAAGTCGCAATCATCTTGTCAAAGACAGGGCCAGGATGCTGGTTCGGATTGAACCGGATACCGACAACCTGTTTAAAGTCTTTGTAGATGGATGGGACAGTGGGAAGGGAGTAATGATCTTTGATATTATTCCATAAGTCATCAGCATCAGTAACAGATGCAAAGAGTTGTTGGAGGGAGGAAGTAAGACGGAGAGTGATGTTGCCAACTGCCATGGCATTCTTATCCTGCCACTTTTTCAAGTCGTCAGGATAATCTTCCATCAGTCCGTCATACTTCTCCTTATCCTCTTTGTAAATTTCTGATTGAGCGTTAAAGACGTCAGCTTCTTTCTCAGAAGCTTTGTCAGAAAGAGGCTTCGAAGCAGTGGGTTCAACGGGGTGATTTGGTTCCAAATTGGTACCATCAACGTAACCCCAGAGCCCTTGCACCATCAGAAAGGCTTTCATGGCATGCGCCCAGCTGCCGTAGTCCTGACCGTCAAAGATGGGGACGAAGGTGTTAAGTTGGGACGACATAGTATCTGTGAAGGCTGATGAGACATCAGCATGCTATTCACAATACTGGTATGAGTAAAAGTAGAGCCTTGGCATTAACTTCCCCCTCGTACTAGCGAGGTAGAAGTTGCCCCAGGGGTCCGTTACATTCTCCTACTGAGAACTGGTCGGTGCCTCACGATGGGGTCTTATTGCGCCCGTCAAGGGACACAATGCCAGGTTGCCAAAGGTAACTTCGATGGTATTGTCGACAACAGCAACTGTAGTTAAACAGCTCGACAATCATCGTCGTTCGCAATGAACGCAATGGTACCCATGTAGCAGGGCCCATAACCTGTTGCGCAGCAACTAGCGCAGCAAACAGTGTCATGGAGTCTCACCTTGTGAAGGTATTGAGACTAATAGAGAGGTTTGTAGAGTGGAGTGCTCAAGTGTGCGTAGAGTGAACGACTTGTATTCTTAGAGGGGCTCTACTCCCCTCATTTATAGGAAAACCGGTCCCTATGGTCCACCCATGTCCGTTTGCGTAAAAGTGATGAGTAAAGGTGTCCACAATATCGTGTTTTCAGTGACGCCTGATGTGAAACACCCCAGAAGTCTTCAATATCACCATGTGTGATACTGATAAGACTTGCACCCTCCATATTGGAGTTGCGCCCACTTTTGTGCGTAACAGAGTACCCTAATATGGTAATCATATGTACGATACTACTGTAATGTCGTAACTGCTATAGATAAGATACGTATGTACTTATTACGTTTCAACACATGGAAGTTAATAGATAACATCAGGCTATACTGAATAAGTTGATGGCCCTGGTGAACGATGTGGCAAGCATCTGGGAGTGTATGTATCAATATAGTGAAGGCTTATTGTGAGTTATGGGAGTATCAACCCAAGGGAAAGACAGGGGACAATGAGTTGCCAATATATGTAGGGCGGGAGAGGCCAGGCAGTTTCGGCTCTAGTGCGATGTTCGGAATTAGCGTAGGTTGAGAAGATACTAAGGCGACAATACACAAAGTTGAGAGTCAGAGGGAGGAGGATACATTTGAGACGAAGGGACTGAGACTTAAATACAAGAAGAGAGAGCCACAGGACACGGAGAGACAAGCAGGAGGTTACAGTGCATTGGAACCAGGAAAATACAGTAAAGCGTGAACGCAGACATGATATTAACAATGCAAGAGCAGACTGATGACACTGAGACTGGGAAACGAGGCCGATGTGGCGGAGAGTGCTGAACGGTGACGCAGACGGTGGCGGTTGACGATGTAACATGTGCTGCACGCACGTGTTGTCCTCACAATAGCCCAGGTTTTGCGGGTAACTGAAGTCAATGCAGTTGATGAACTTTTCATGCGCCCTAACACCAGTGAAGAGATATCGCTAACTATTTCAAAATCGAAGGTTTCCTGTCAATACGGCATAACAGGACGAGGGCGACAATCATCAGAACCTCTCATCGATAGTCACGGCAAGCGGCTCTGTTGCACGTCAGAGGCCTTTATAACCGTAGATGGAATTTGCGTATTGAAGTCGATCGTGTACTCGCGATGAATAGAGACCACGGGTTGTGGCATACTGCCATCCCTGGCCTGTCCGAGTGCTGGCTCACTCGCGAACTGCATTCTAGTTGAGTGTGTTGAGTAGTGTTCAACTGGGCTCATTTGCATGCCAACGAGGATAACAATGAGTGTAGGATATAAACCCTAGTTTAAGTCGGTGTTCAGTGCCAGAGAGATTAAGTAGGAGAGGCACATCTGCAGTACTCACCGAGACCAGAGCCATGAGAGTGAAACCTGGACTAGGTTCTAACAATTATGGACACGACGAATAAGGGAATAGTGGTAACAGTGAGTAAACACGAGCGTGCGCTGGCAGAGTCTATAACAAATAGACGACGCCGCTCAGTTCCTGCGCACAGACAAATGGCAGAACTAAGTGTATTCACCTATAACAAATAGACGACGCCGCTGGGGCGAGTAAGTATAGGTATGAGACAAAGTGAAGTAACAAAAGCTCACCTCAGTTCCTGTGCACAGACAAATGGCAGAACTGAGGTGCTACGCTACGAATCGGAAGGTTTATAAGCTGTACGGTGCTAAGAACTGTACAGTACGAAGTTTTATGCTCTGCTTCCGCAAGAGCCTCGAGGTAGGATTCCGCGGCCATGTGTACTGCTGGGAGGGGATACAGTATATAAGAAAACATCATGCACGGTTTGCATAAACCCGCATAGACAATCAGATAATGAATAGAAATAGAATCGAATAGAAATAGAACACAACTTCTACACTCCCCCTCAAACCGCGCGGAGTCCAAGACACTCAGCAAAGTGCTTGACCTTCGGCGAGGGGAGAGCTTTTGTAAGCGCGTCAGTGACCATGTCAGCTGTCGGGCAATAAATGAGGTGCAGGGCGCCATTTTCAACCACCCAGCGAATGAAGTGGTAGCGCACATCAATGTGCTTCGTGCGCGCATGGAATTGGTGATCACGGGTGAGGGCAATCGCTGACTGGTTGTCCAAGAACAACGTCGTCGCGTCGCCAAGCGGTTCGAAGACTTCAGCTAGCAGGTTTCGGAGCCATAGGGCCTCCTTCATCCCATGCGTCACTGTGACATATTCACTCTCAGTGGTCGAGAGCGAAACGATTTCTTGCTTCTTGGATGACCACGAAATGGCCCCGCCATCAATCAGGAATGCATACCCTGTGATCGCACAGCGGTCCTCGGTCATGCTGCCATTGGCATCGGCATAGCCAACCAGCATTCGGCGCGTCTCACCGTACGTGAGCCACAGCTCGCGTGTGCCCGCAAGGTATCGGAATATGCGTTTCACAGTGTTCCAGTGTGCCAGTCCGGGGTTAGCCGAGAACCTAGCCACCGTTGCTAAGGCAGAGGTCACCAGGAACCAGCACCCCTTACATACACAATAAACCCTAGGGTTTGTATTACATACACTTATGTAAGCAAGACAAAACTCGCATATTTTGCTTGATTTACTGTGATTTTATGAACACAAAAAAAAAAAGAAAGCATAAGAGTGAGGGGAAGAAGGGCTCCAACAAGACTTAAAGTACATCATCACAGTGCTAAAGAGGCCTTGATTTCTCTGATCATATCTGGTGGGAGGGTACGATGTCCATGGTACTTTTTGTTAGCCCATACTGCCTGTGCACCTGACAAGCCTTCTCCATATGCATGAATAAACCGTGCTGAGCGATTAGCATATCTATAGAGACAGTAAGAATGCCAGGACTGGGGCATGAAAAATCTATGCTCACCTCCTGATCTGTTTAATGTCAACACCATCAAGACAATCCTTCACCTTTTGTTCCATCTGACTAATTGTTGCACTTCTACCTGCAGTACGAAATTGAAGTTTGGCAGCACCCCAGAACTGTTCAATGTAATTGAGTTCACAGTGATATTTGGGGTAAAAGTCACAGAGGTGGTGGCGACGTTCAATGAGCTCCTGAAGTTCTGACTTCTGGGAAACAAAGTCAGGCTGATTAAAGAGAAGACGCCGGCTGCAGCAGTCAGTCTTTCCAGGAAGGCATTTGAAGCCTGGGCATTCAGCATGCAAACCACCCTCTGGCCAAAGACCACGCTCCCTTATAATCTGCTCCATCCCTTTGAACCATCCTGGCATGGAGGGGTGGTCACCAAGGAAGTAAAAGGACTGTGACTCTCCAGTTAGGGGGTTAACACCCTCACGCATTCTTGGTGCATCCTTGAAAGGTGTCCAGCCAGCTTTGGGATCTGCAATGCAAAACATCAGCCATGCAGAAGTAAGCAAGAAATAAAACTAATTAAGGAATACTTTTGGGCATTTTTCTTGCTGATAGGGCATCAGCAGCTCGCTTTTGGTGTGAAGGGGCATTGTCAAAGAGAAAAAGTCCTTGAGCCTTTTCTCCTACCAATCCCTCAAAGATATCAATGGCATGGTCAACCTGCTGTTGCAGGTTTTCTGCACCAAAATATCCATCACGATTAGCACCAGCTTTGAAAAAGATTCTTGCTTCTCTGCTCAACAGAATTATTAGTTTATAGTGGGCCTCATGAATAGGGATTTAACAGACTCTTCTCCATCACACAAGCAACCCCATTCAGAAGTCAGAAAATCTGACACCATAATTGATTGACCATCTCCTTTTTGACGTGGGGTGGCCTTGGTGCTTGCATGAGCCCAGTTAGTCTTCCTAAGATCATTCTGGTAGAAGGTTGATTCATCATGAGTGACCAAGATCAAGCGAAACCTGCCACCAGGTACAGGAAATCCATTTGGCAGTGGCAGAAGGTTGCCATCATTGTCCCACAAATGAAAGCGCTTCTCATATTCCTTCCATCTCCCAACAAAGGCTTGTCTGTATGCAACAACATCTGAGCGCTCATGGCCATCCAGATACATGCCATGTTGTGTGGGGCCATAGCGCCAGTTCAGCTTCTGCAGCCATCGACGTGCTGTGCGCTCTGAGATTGTTGGCTTAGTAATCCCAGAGTGCGAGAACTTCTCTTGGACCTCCTCACTGGTGATGACCTCGATAATGCTGGATGCTGTGAGATAACATCCCTTGGTGTGGGCTGTTATCTGAAGCTGGAGGAACTGAGAGATGTCCTCATCATCAAGAATTGTGTGGTGTGAATGGCTGTAGTTTGGCAGTGGGAGCTCCTCACTTCGAGCAAACTCAAGGATCCACTGTCTGAGTTTCCGGGCATGACTCACACCCTTTCCTTCAATTTTTGAAACCATGACTGAGGATTTCCTCCAGGTATAACAAAGATCTGGGTCAAGGTAAAGGTTTAGCACCCCAAGCATCCCAGTGAGACGTGCCCGAAGAATAGGGTCTAAGTCTTTATTTTTGCTCATGACCAAGAGAGAGGCACAAGCCTTTCGGAGCCTCTCTCGGTCATTCCACAGATCAAGAGCCTTGTCGGCAGGTGTCAACGGTCCCAAATCGGTGGGAATTGAACCGTGACGAATTTCGTCAAGTGCCATGTCCAAGGCATTCTGGGGGTTCAAGTTCCGTAGCACAACATCCACCGGCAGCTCCTCATCTCCTTCGTTCAAGTCCAAGTCATTGCCGTTATCAGCATCCGAACTCTCGTGCACTGGCTCCAGGACCAAGTCCGAAATGCGTGATAACACACTCGGTTCAGCCTGAGGACGACATAAGGCGTTATCGGCTTCATCAGCGTTGGCACACTGGGCTCGAACGCGTGGGTCCAAACTCGTATTCCCCCCGTCGTTGGGGCCCTCAATGTCATCGCTACCACTCTCAAGCTCTTCGGCGAGGTCAATTTGCATGCGCCGTGCAACGTCGTCAGGTCTAAGAGCACCAGTGGCATTGCATGCCTCGGTGCGCTCCTCGGTGCGCTCGCTCTGCATGTGGCTGGCTGCGCCTGACTGTGATAGCAGCTCCGCGGACTCGGAGCTGCTCTCCTCGGATTCTTCAGCCAAGCCACATCGCCCGCGTCCAATGCGGCCACGACCCTGGGTACGAACGGCGTCGCCCATCTCGTTGGCATCACCGCCTCGCATGCGGTCACTCAGGCCCTCCCTTCCCACTTCGAGGGGGTCCACCAGCTCGTCAGAGCCACCCCCCGTGGTCGTTTGGACACGCCGGCATTGCTTGTGTGCAGCTCGGCCAGGTTCACAAGCACCAGCGGTGTCACCACTTTGATCCCGCGCGCGATGGATGGGCCAAGGTAAGGGGTCATCATCCCCACTTTCATTAACTAATGAGCCTCCAGATGACATCCGATCGGCCATCGCAGGAGTAGGAGACGAGTCCGATCGTCCTGACTGAGCACCCCAGGTATCAACGCCTTCAAGTTCGCGCTCCAAGTCGTATCCCCTCTCCTGACCCCCGCTCTCCCGTTCTTCCTTCTTCAAAGCAAGGAAGGACCTAATGTCCAAGAAACCCTGCAAGGCCAAAGCTTTGCGGGCCTTTTCACGGCGGTAAAGGGTCCTCTTCGAGTCCCCCCGGTAAGTCTTCGGCGTCCTTCGTTTCTGACTCTCCTTCTCCCTCTCCAGCCGAATCGCAAGTCGCTGCGCCTCTTGCAGCGTGGATGCGAACGTCTGCAAGGCCGTATTTTCGACAAGATCGAGGCCATCGGACAGATCACTGGGATCTGTCCCATCCTCTCCATCCTCTGATGCGAGGGTATCTCTCGCTCCCAGTGCGTTTTCATTCTCCGTATTCACAGGGCTGAGGTCACCACTTGGACAGGTAACCTCTGGCTCTGCTCCGGCGTCGTTGTAACTGGCTTCAAGGTCGTCACTTGGTCCGGCAACTGCAAGCGGTCAGGACCCAGCCCACTTCCAGTGAGTCGCTCCGGTGACTCACCACTGCGTCCCAACTCACTCAATCGTGTTTGACGTGCGATTTTCAGACTTTTTGCACGGGCCAGTTGGCCCCGCGTTTTCCGACCCATCGCGATGAAGCCTGAGGACACAAGTGCCCTCGCACCCTGTCGATGGATCTTAAGTCACGTGATCATTACATAATCGTGACAAAAGTGACCGCTAACTTCCAACAAATGGGCAGAAAGACGAGAAAATGAGTTTTGTGAAAGAAGGGATATTTTATCAAAAACTCGGTCAAATCTCAATATTTTTTTTTTAAAATTTGTACAGATGGTAGCTACAGATGTGTACTTTGATCCCTACAATTGATTTTTCTTATTTTGAAGTTTTGGTGCGGGAATTGAGGCTGCGAGAAAATGTACAAAATCGCTGACATAAAGGGTGCTGGTTCCTGGTGACCTCTGCCTTACTCGTCCGGAGGTGTCCTGGGGATAGCCAGGGGGGTGACGCATGTACAATACTTCATCGGCCGTAAGCTCGCCGTTCAAGTATGCCCCCTTGATGTCGACCTGGTGCAGCTCAAGACCAAGACGGTTAGCCATCGCAATCGCGGCGCGCGACGAAGGGAGACGGGCGACGGGAGCATAGGTGTCGAAGTAGTCTACTCCCTCGACTTGGCTGAAGCCCTGCGCGACGAGCCGTGCCTTGTAGCGAACGACCCTCCCCGAGGCGTCCTTCTTCGCCTTGAAGACCCATTTGGAGCCTATAATGTTCGCTCCAGGTGGTGGGTGCTCAAGGGTCCAGGTGCCGGCGGTGCGCAGAGTGTCGAGCTCGTCGCGAATGGCCTGCTCCCAGAGGGGCCAGTCCAGGCGACGTTTCGCCTCTGCGAGGTTTCGTGGTTCAAGCGCTTCGGAGTCCGAGGTTTCAGCCACAAGAGCCACCTCAACTCCAAGCCAATTCTCACGCAACGCAGGTAAACCGGCTTCGACCGACCACACACCAGCAACGCCTTCAACAGGCTCATCGCCGTCACTCTCTCCAAAACCACCAGGGATCGTGACACCCCTCGGTACCACAGGGTCAGAGGGGCGTGTGGATGCGACGCCCACACCCTCCTGGAGCTCACGAAGCCATTGCGACGGCTTGCGAACTCGAGAGGTGCGTCGTAATTCGGGTTCTGGCTCAGGTTCTGGCTCATCAAGTTGCAGCTCCTCGGAAACGGCTCGTGACGAAGACGACGACGAAAGCGACGAAAGCGACGACACAGGCGATGGTGGGGCTTGTTGTGGGGGTTGTGCAGGCGCTGGCGCAGGTAACGGTGCGGCAGACGGCTCGTTTGATGGGACTATCGAGGAGGGTACGTCCAATTTCTCCCCCTCGAGCCATGTGGCCGCAGCGAAGTACACGTTTCGCTCGACGCTGGCCGACCGTTTTGCAGACCAGTAAACGCGATGCCCACGCGACTCGGTATCGAAACCGATCCAGCGACCTTCGCGTGCACGTGGGTCCAACTTGGAGCCATCGGCGTCGTGCACCCACACCGCTTCGCCGAAGCGTTTCAACCAGGACAAGTCGGGAGGGCTGCCATACAGCACCTGCCAGGGTGTCTTGCCCCCGAGGGCGCGGGTGGACGTCCGGTTCTTCAACCAGGTGGAGTGCCGAAGAGCTTCTCCCCACATGCTCTGAGGGAAACCGGCCGTGTGCAGGAGGGCGCGCACCTTCTCGACTAGGGTGCGGTTGAGTCGCTCGGCGATGCCGTTTAATTGCGGCGAGTCGTGGACGGTGAGTCGTCGGGCTGTGCCGGCGTTGGCCAGATGCTCAGTGAAAGCATCACTCAGGTACTCTCCCCCACGATCAGAGCGCAAGACTTTGATCGCGGGGCAATGATTTTGGGTTTGGGCCCACGCCTCAAACTCTTTGTAACGGGAGAAAGCGTCGCTTTTCGCGGCAAGGAGATAGGTGAGTGTGAATCGGGTGGTGTCATCCGTGAAGGTGATAAAGTATCGCCGCCCGCGTCGCGTTGACACCGGGGAGGGACCCCACACATCGGTATGGATCTCGTCGCCGAATTGCTTGGACTGTTCGCTGACCCGGAGCTTAGGGACGGGCTGCCGAGTGGCATGGGCATAGATGCATGCCTCGCAATGCTCTTCCCGCGAGTTCGGGTCGAGAGCAATGCCGGTAACAAGTCCATCCTCCACGAGCTTCCGTGCGCTCGTGGGTGCAATGTGTCCCATACGCCGGTGTAGTTCCATCACGCTGACTATCTCCACAGCATAACCACTCTCCCCCTCGTGTGAAACACGGTACAACCCTCGCGCGGTGCGCGCAATGCGTGCAAGACGCTCGCCGGTGCGGGAATGGATTTCGAGGTGCCCGCCGCCGATTGCTATGTGGTAGCCCAGGCCGTCTAGTGCGCCAAGTGACACCAGTGTATAACCGACGGACGGCGCATGCAAGACACTTTCGAGGGTGAGTGCCGAGCGCCCGTTTCCGTTTGGTGCACTGATGACCATGTCCCCCATGCCCACGGCTGGGAACTGCTGACCGTTGGCGGCGTTGAGGTACACCGGCGGGTCCAATGCGCGGTAGGTGGTGAAATCATTGTGGAAGGGTGAGATGTGGCGGGTTGCGCCAGAGTCGTACAACTCCACACGGGTGTGCTTCACCTCCTCGACTTGCGTGATGACAGCTGCTGCGAGCCCGCCGAATGGTGCGGTGCCCGCCTCTGCCTCTTCGCTCTTCTGAGGGGCAACGGCTACAGTGTCCAGTGGTCCAAGCACATCACCGATGAATACAGCAGACCAACACCCATCTGGCTCATCGTCCGAGACGGCCACAGCATTGGCCGACCCAACGGGCTTGTTTTCGGATTTGGTCGCGTTCTGATACGTCGGTGGGTTGTTTTGCTGCTGGCTCGAGGACTGTCCTGACTGCTGAGACGAGTTAGACTGGCTTTGGTTGTTGGACTGGGTGTCCTTCTTGGGTGACCGGCACTCGCGTGCCCAGTGCCCCTGCTTGCCGCAGTTGTGGCATTTGCCCTTCTGACGCTTCTTCCCACCGTCCCCCTGTGTTGCCACCATCGCCTCGTCCTGTGACTGGGGTTGCTTCCCCTTACCAGACGACGAACCGCCATCGCGCTTGCGCCGTGCGGCCACACGATCGGCCTCTTCGGAGATGTGGTCAATGAGAGTGTCGGGGTCAATGGAAGTGGTGGGTTGGATCACGCGCGCGGTGGTGAGCAGTCCGGAGGCGAATTTTGACATCTCCTCCGGCAAGGACTTGATAATGGCTGACCGATACTCCTTGTCAGACATAGTGACTCCGACAGCGGCCAACTCCTCACGCTTCACGCGCATAGAGCCAAGGAACTCCCGAACGTTGCCACCGCGGGGGCAGCGCATCTCAGAGAAGGCGGTGAGTAAGTCAGCTTCGGCATACTGACTCTTGATGCTGAACTTGGACTTGACCTTGTTCCAGCGTTCCTTGGCAGTAGCAAGCGACTTCAGACGGACAGCAGTGGAGTCAGGGAGTCTCTGGGACAGCATGTACCGGGAGATAGTTTCGTCATGGTCCCACGCCGCCATGTCTGTCTTCTCATCATCGGTAGGCTTGCTAGCATCAGCCGGAGCAGGACGAGTGACGGAGCCATCAAAGTGGCCCCACTTCTGGTTGCTTCCATGGCCTCCTGGAAGCGCATGGAGAAAATCGCCCAGTTGGAGCCGGTGGGATCAAGACGGGGGACAGAGGTAGGGAGGGGGTCATTCATAGTTGTTGCAGCGGCCATGTCAGGGCCCATAACCTCTAACGATTATGGACACGACGAATAAGGGAATAGTGGTAAGGGTAAGTAACTCGAGCGTGCACTGGCAGAGTCTATAACAAATAGACGACGCCGCTCAGTTCCTGCGCACACAGAAGGCAGAACTATATGTATTCACCTATAACAAATAGACGACGCCGCTGGGGCGAGTAAGTATAGGTACGAGACAAAGTAAACTGGTAAATACTCACCTCAGTTCCTGCGCACACAGAAGGCAGAACTGAGGTGCTACGCTACAAAACAGAGGGTTTATAAACTGTACGAAAGTAAGAACTATACAGTAGTAAATTTTATGCTCTGCTTCCGCAAGAGCCTCGAGGTAGGAATCCGCGGCCATGTGTACTGCCGGGAGGGGATACAAAGTATGGGAAACATCACGCGCGGTTTGCATAAACCCACATAGGTAATCAGATAAGAATCGAAATAGAACGAAACAAGAATAGAAATAGAACACAACTTCTACAGAAACGCAACACCGTTTTCACCCAGATTGTGGAGACAACCTGGGAGGACGCAATAAAAAAGTACTCGGATCTACCAATAGGGTGGATCAGTAACCATGAGGTTTTAGTGGGTAGGAGTGATCAATGTACCGCGATGCGAGAACCGTGATCACTGAGCCCCACACTACTCCGATACCAGGAGTGTACATCAGTCCGTATTTTCCCTCACACTGGGCCCCGGCCCAGCTTTCTAGCGTGTTTGGTAGGGCTGATACAAACAATCTCCTGCTACCAAATGACTGAATCGGATTTATTATTAGTTAGTAACTAGTTAGTAACTAAAATGAATCCGAATAAAGTAACGCCCTCCAAAAAAAAAAGAGAACAAGTTGATGATGGACATTCCGGCTTTCGGTCCGAGAATATGGGCGTCGGATCTCGTTCTCATCAACCATCAACAATCGACGTGGAGGTCAATTCAGGGACTCGGAGGTTCTGGTACAGGATCACCCTCCCCTCCGGCCCACGCTACATTGACAAGGTTCGCTCATTCACGCCGCGGTACAATACGCCAAAGCACCTGTAGAGTTTCACTGTTCGTCGGGGACATGTCGTGGTATCACGGGTTCCCTCTGGCCCGTCCGCGCAAGGCACGCGCAAGGAGCATTGCTGAGAAGACATGACGAATATAATGGAGAAGTTACCGGGGTTGGGGTGCGCTTAAGCTCATGGTCATTGCACCAGTATTCTACTTGGCGCCGCACCAGATTATCTGACACTCTTAGATCAAGCCGTAGTTTCAAGTGTAGATTCGTCAGTTTGGTAATTTCTGTGCACAGGTTCAAAACCTCAAGTGTCAAAACTTCATGTAAGTTAACAAATAGCCTCAGGCCGTACTGAGTAAGTAGCTGGTCCCTGGGACCGATGTATAAAGCAACTGGGATAGTATTTGTCAGTATAGTGAAGGCGTAGCGCAAGTTATCGGAGTATCGACCCGAGGGGAAGACCAACGGAAGAGGGGACAATGAGTTGTAGATATACTGTACGTAGGGCGAGAAGCCGGCAGCTTTGGTTCAAGTGCGATGTTTGGAATTAGCTCACATAGCAACGATAAGAAGGCGACAACACACAGAGTCAGAGGTAGAGGAAGATGAATACATTTGAGACCAAGAGACAGAGATTTAAATATAGGAAGAGGGAGCCAGAGTACACGAAGAGACAAGCAAGAGGTTACAGTGCATTGGAGCCAGAGGAGAATACAGTAAAACGTGAACGCAGACATGATATTAATAATACAAGAGCAGACTGATGACACTGAGACTGGGAAACGAGGCCAATGTAGCGGAGAGTGCTGAACGGTGGCGGTTGACGTTGTAACTTGGGTGCTGTCCTTGCAACATCTGTAAAATAGAGTGCTCGGCTAACGGTTTCTGACCAGTCTTGACCGGTCCTGACAACCTGCCGTTTTACAGATGTCAATAGCCCGGATTTTGCGGGTAACTGGAGTCGATGCAGTCGATGAGCTTTTCAAACACCCTAACACCAGTAAAGAGATATCGCGAACCATTTCAAATCGAAGGTTTCTTGTCAATACGGCATAACAGGACGAGGGTGACAATCATCAGCACCTCTCGTCGATAGTCACGGCAAGAGGCTCTGTTGCACGTCAGAGGCCTTTATAACCGTAGATGGAATTTGCGTATCGAAGTCGATCGTGTACTCGCGATGAATAGAGACCACGGGTTGTGGCATACTGCCATCCCTGGCCTGTCCGAGTGCTGGCCCACTCGCAAACTGCATTCTAGTTGAGTGTGTCGAGTAGTGTTCGACTGGGCTCATTTGCATGCCAACAAGGGTGACTATGAGTGTAGGATATAAACCCTAGTTTAAGACGGTGTTCAGTGCCAGAGAGATTACGTAGAAGAGGCACATGTGCAGTACTCACCGAGACCAGAGCCATGAGAGTGAAACCTGGACTAGGTAACACGCCAAACAATGAGATCAAATAGAAAATCTGCAATAGTGAGGTGAACCCTTCCCCGAGCATTGACACTTCCGGAGGTGGGACATACCCAAATGCAGCAATAAATAAGACCGGACTCGATGAGTAGAGCGAAGACCCTATCGACCCTCACAAATCCACTTCTTTCAAATAAGTGTTTCCTCACCCAGCTGCGTCGTTGCCTACACCGGCGACATGGACATGGTCAACAATAGTCATCTAGGTTCGAACGCGAGAAAAGCCCACCAAGCCTTCCAGGCAATCAATCCGGTGGAGAGAAGATTAGTTCCCAGTGTTGGGCAAACCATGATTATGTCTAAGGGTCTAAGTGTCGCCAGTTCACCCTCCAGCCCGATGTCAAACGAAAACACGGCAGCCACTGCGAGCAGGAGTTCCAGATGAGCACAGTATGACGGTTCTGAGATGCCTTTGTTGTACCTATGGTCCCAAGGATGAAAATCAGAAGAATGGCAATCACGCGCTTGTCTCTGTTCCAGAGAACCACCGTGCGCCAGGCGCACATAATATCGCATACAATATACTGAACAGCCATTATTGAGTCAAAAAGACGGTATGAAGGTATCGTGAAAGCGCACCATCAGGCGTGTGATAATTGCCCAAACAAGAAAGGAGGTAAAATAGGAAGCGCCCAGTAGGGTACTTGCACCGCTCGCAAACTCGGCTACTGTCCGCATTTGTTGAAACATGAGAGTTGTCACTAGCACTAGTGCGATGATTCCCGAGATGAACATGAAAGTGGTGATTCCAAACATGAACATTCTAGGCCGAGACGAAGTGAAACCTTGTTTACTCCTGAAAGCCATCTGCTGTAAGCTTGTTATATCCTTCCTTCGGAAGCCATGACTTACAGGAGGACGTAGACCGAGGTAACATAGAGCACGATATAGACGCCTGTGATCATATGCGAGGTGCATTTGCTCAGAATTTGGACGAGGAACGGCGGCTCTCTTGCCCTCACCACATACGATGCCAGTAAAAAGGTTGTTGTACACAGCTACTTTGTATTGATCATAGGAATAGAGGTCAAGAGCATCTGAGTCGCTGCTATTTGAAATAGCGGTGAAATGGAGTAGCGTTGGCTATATCTGAGCGTGCAATTAGGTAGTATGGGGAAAACAATGCTCATCACTCCCGAAGATTTTTAAGTACGGCAGTGGATATTCGCTGCAGCCACTACAAGCTACAGGAGCGAGGCGCCGACAGGCTGACGGCATGGCAAGTGGATCTGTATGCAGGCCTTTACGTCATTTAATTGTATGGCCAATACGCCACATCCGAGTCGTGCTGTGATGCAACATCACTTCCGCCAAGTCACCTCGTTTTCGACTCGCATCACGCCACTTGACCCATCACACATACACTTCCTCCCACTTCCAGTGCCCGTCCTGACTTCGATTAGAACTGTTGCGCAGCAAACAGCGCAGCAAACAGAGTCATGGAGTCTCACCTTGTGAAGGTATAGAGACTGATAGAGAGGTTTGTAGAGAGGAGTGCTCAAGTGTGCGTAGAGTGAACGACTTGTATTCTTAGAGGGGCTCTACTCCCCTCATTTATAGGAAAACCGGTCCCTATGGTCTACCCATGTCCGTTTGCGTAAAAGTGATGAGTAAAGGTGTCCACAATATCGCGTTTTCAGTGACGCCTGATGTGAAACACCCCAGAAGTCTTCCATATCACCACGTGTGATGCTGATAAGACTTGCGCCCTCCATATTGGAGTTGCGTCCACTTTTGTGCATAACGGAGTACCCTAATATGGTAATCATATGTACGATACTACTATAAATGTCGTAACTGCTATAGATAAGATACGTATGTACTTATTACGTTTCAACACTCCCCCTTGCTAAGTATACCGTGTATGTACTGAGCAAAGTAATATAGTACAGTAGAGTTTATTGATGACAGCAATCAAAGGATCATTCGTGTATTACTCGAAGATTCACTTTGCGCATGAAGCCTATAGCTTCATCATGTCATCGGTATTGAGAGAGAAAGAGTCGGGTGAAGAAGATTGGGACTAAGGTTGAACTTTTGGTAAAGCTCGATCTTTTCCACTTCTCTGTGAGTATGCCATGCAAAGGCATTACTCGACACATCTTCTAAAATTATCGGGTCTGACTCGGATGCATAGGCATGCCATCTGAATATCAGGCTCTTCCGAGATCTATGCGACGATTTCGTTCTCTTTCTAGGATGAGTAGAACTCAAGTCCTAGTTGTTCCCTAAATTTAAGAAACTTTATGCGTCCCAGATTCTTAGTAAATAAGTCTGCGGGATTTTCGGCTCCTTCTATGAACAATAGTTCAATCTTCTTTAAGCGAATGACCTTGCGAATGTAGTGGTAGCGTAGGTCTATATGTTTTATTTGCTTTTCCTGTACAGGATTAGAAGCAAGGAATATGGAGCCTTGATTATCTCCGCATAATGGAATTGGTTCTAAAGATATTCCAATCTCTTCAAAGAGAGATTGAATCCAGACCAACTGTCTACTCGTATCTGAGATAGACATGTATTCTGCTTCTGTGGAAGACAGCGCAATTGACTTCTGTGCTCTAGAATTCCAACAGAATACTCCATTAGCTAATTTAACTAAGTAGCCCGTAGTAGACTTTCTCGTTGTTGGGTCAGAAGCCCAATCAGAATCCGCATATGCTAATAAACCCCCATCGCTTTTGCCATCAAAGACTAAAGCATAACTAGAAGTACCAATTAAATAGCGGCAAATATATAGTGCCCTATTTAAATGGTCTTGCGTGGGGTTTGCAGCATACTGCGCGAGTTTCGTCACTGCATAGGCAATGTCTGGTCGAGTTCCAATCATTATGTATAGGAGTGATCCTATCACTTGTTGGAATGACGCGCGAATTTCTGGGTTTGGTGAACCTTTATTGGGTACTGGTTGATACCCTTCAGGTAGCGGTGTGGGGACCGCTTTCGCGTTTGTGAGTTTAAAACGCTGCAGCACTTTATGTAGATAATCTACTTGATCAACAAGGATACGACCCTTGGATTTAATAATGCGCATTCGTAAGAACTCTTGGGTATCACCCAGGTCACGACATTCCCAGATTTTTATAAAGCGTTCCTTTAGAGAACTAATGTCAGATTTGTTCTTTCCAAGGAATAGAACATCATCGACATATACTATCACTACTATGGTTTTATCTGCGTTCACAAATAAACCAGAGTCTGATAGTAAACGTGTGCATCCTAGCGTAGCCATGGATTTATCAAGCGCTTTCCACCATGCTAAAGCAGCTTGTTTCAGTCCATATATAGCACGCTTTAAACGCATCACTTTATTTTTCTGGCGGGGGTTTTTAAACCCTTCAGGTTGTTCCATATATAGTTCCTCATCGAGTTCACCATATAGGAAGGCTGTTTTGACATCTAATCCAGAGATGTGCCAGTCTTTTAACACTGCAAGCGCTAACATCATCCGAACAGTCTCAAACCGTACCACGGGTGAGAATATTTCGTCATAATCAATGCCTTCAACCTGAGAAAAGCCTTTGGCTACAAGCCTAGCTTTCTTCCGGCCATCTGACTTTAAGTCAAATACCCATCGATTCTTAATGACCTTTCTGCCTTTCGGTGGGTCAACTAGTTCAAAGACTTTGCGTTTGCGAAGAGACTCTAACTCTTCACGACACGCTTTACGCCACTCCTCCTGTATATCACTTGGCATTTTTAGAATGTCCCTAAAGGTCCATTCACGTATATTGGAGGTATCAGGTGATTCCAGATCTAGCGGTGAAATTGCTTTGGCAAGCAATAGATCCAGGAATTTGACTCCCCCTTCCTGAGCAAGGCGGGTCAGCAACTGCTGATCTACTTCATCCTCTGAATCGTGCGAAGAGTCACTCTTTGTACTTGGAGGATCAGGCTCGATTTGCTCAGGAATTCCTCCTGGAATCGGCTGATCTTGGCGTAAACGCTGCCGAGAGCTACCCGGCTGGTTTGTTACCAGTTTTCGCCAAGTACGACTTTGCTCAATGTCTGCTAGTGTTTTACTAGGAGGTTTATCTCCATAGACATTTTCAGGAAGAGTAGTTGTTTTCCTCACATGTCCAGATCTCCTCGGCTCAAAAGGAGGAGGTACAGGATCTGGTACGGAAGGCGGAGCTTGCGGCTCGTCAGGCTGAACAGCAGCCTCAGGTTCATCTGGAACCTGATCAACCCCGTCGGGTTGTCGAGCGCGTCTCCCTTTAAGAAGTTCGGGAAGTGGTAAGTCAAGATCACCAGGAGTGGTGTCTTCAGACGCATCAATGGGTGGTTGATTAGATGGTGGTTTATTCAACTGGGTTGTTCCCCTTGTTCTACTGTCTCTTGGTTCAGTAGTACAATTTGGGAATAACATTTCATCAAACAGAGCTTTATCTGAATAGAATACGGTATTATGTTGACGCATAAAGGCATCGCCTTTCATACCAGAAGGTCTACCTAAGTAGATCATAAGCTCGCTTTTGGGGGATAATTTGTTTATACGCCGAGCTTCTGGGATGTGCACATAAGCACCGCATCCAAACACTCTGAGATGAGAAATGTCTGGAATTTCATCGTTTAATAGAAAATATGGGGTTTGCCATTTAAGGCGACTCATAGGTGTTCTATTATAACAATGTACAGCATGTAATACTGCAAATTCCCACCAAGACTGTGGTATACAAGCATCAAGTCGCATTGACTGTGCTTTGTCCATTATAGTGCGCATAAAGCGTTCAGCACGCCCATTTTGCTGTGGCGTGTGAGGTACGCTTTGTAGCACTGTAATACCGTCATCCTTTAAAGTTTTAAGGAACACATCTGATTTGTATTCACCGCCGGCATCAGACATCCACTCTTTTATGGTAGTGTTAAATTGATTTTTAATTAACGCTAACCACTGTTTAAGCGCGCCAATTGCCGAAGCTTTGTCGCACAAGAGTGATACCCATGCATATGAAGTATAATCGTCTAGAAAGACGATAAAATACTTATATTTATGGTATGACTGTAATGTTTCCACTAAACGTTGGTTCGACTTGAACCCGACGGCTTTCCTTGTACCACTTCTAAGTCAAGTGCACGGCTTGCAACCTAGGAACGACTTGTGAAGGGCGAATAACCACAGATGGTCCCCTTATACGACGTCACTTGAAGATAACTCTTGACACAAGTGAGAGATGAGAGAATAATAGTCACAAAGACCAATGACTCTGCTATAAGAATGCTTGGCTATGCCTGAGAGGAATACAGGTGGATGTCCAAGACAACTAAGCTATCGACTACTGGCGAACCCTGCCAACTACTTATAGTACTCCAAGACAGTATTCTAACTGAGCTCGAACTATAGTAAACACGACTCACGACCTAATCTGCCAATGAGAATTGTCCATCAAGCCACAGGGGCTTATCATGAAACATACAGTACATGAGGCATACGGCCCCACATGAGTCAGAGATAAAGACAACCATATGACTCACAAATGATATCATGACACAAGATAACAAGATAACAAGTGTCTCGGCGCAATACCAGCGCATCAGAATACTTCCATCAGAATCGACCCATACTGGGAATTGTCCAGACCTTCGGCTATCGGGAATGCCGCCTCCGACCTCGTGCCTACCATGGTCACATTATACAAAGCTCTTCCATCCTTGAAGTCCCATGACTTATCGCTTAGGTCAGATACATGCCATGACCCGGGACTGCACGTGACATAATCACGTGGTCTTCATACTTCCGATTCGTCCTGCAGTAGAGGTGCCAGCACTGGAGGGTTCTGCATGAACTAGCATTCCACTCACAAGCTGGGCGATCCTCAACGCTTCTCCTTCTCCAATATAGTCTTCTTCGTCTGTTCCTGCAGCCCACACAAGGGCGCGTACTTGCTCTTCTTCGTCATACTCGCGGTCTTTGCCTACCCATTTGTGTGCTTCAGGGTAATCTTGGCAATTCTTCCAATGCTCGTGCATACAGCGGCGTGTCTTGACGTTGTCCGAAGGTGAGACGATGTCGGTACGTGACAATGACGGTATAGGGAAGCTTTTTAGATCGGAATGAACACGACTAAAAGGAGCTTTAGCCCTAGTATCAGATGGTGGATGAGATGCTGCAGGCATTTTGCCTTGCGCACATCCTGGACAAATACCATCAGTGGTAGGAATTGTAATTCCTTCGGGAAAACCCTTTGTATAATCCTTAGCATGTCTTAGAACCTCTTTGGATGGGTGTCCAAGGCGACGATGCATAAGATCGTAATCTACTTTGTAGATCAGTGGCATTTCTGCCGACTGTACTTCTACTTCAATAGATTGCGCATCTAACCAATATAATGGATGTCCACTTAAAATGGGTTTACATTGGACAAAAGATTGTACTTTATGGTATAAGGTAATATGTTGCGCGTTGCCCATTACACGCATACCTTGTTGTAAGAATGCTCCCATAGAAAGCAACCGCGTTGTCATTTTAGGTATGTAAAGGACTGGATGTACTCTAGTAGTTACTAGAGCATCGTTTATATAGTGCTTTAGAAGCACTGTACCAGATCCTTCTACATAAATAGTATTAGACGCAGTTCTAACCGGTATCTGGTCAGATTCTATTGCAGGCTCATACTCAATGAAGTCACTAATTTTATTAGTGAAGTGCGCCGAAGCTCCTGAATCTAATAGCCACATGGAGCTTATTTTTTCTCGACACCTAGCACACTGTGTGAAATATTGATCATGCTCGCATTTTAAAACATCAAGCGCGCCGATATTCATACTGTACAATGGAGACACTACAGACGGTACATTTTTATTTTTACAACTTGGTATCCTTATACTTTTTAGTAAGAGGTCCAAGGCTGTCTGATTGTCAGCATTGTATAAGTGCTGTGTGAGAAAGGCGTACCTTTCTTCATCTGTTCCCCAATCAAGGGAAACAGTGTCCTCGTTGTTCATCATCGGGTCCCAAGCTGAGAGATCAGCCTCAGGCGTCAGTGCACGAGACCCTGCAGGAGTCCCATCACGAGACCCGTATATTTGGTCTATGACCCGCATCTCTGGAGTGGTAGGCTCCAGCACCTCTCCATGCATCATGGCTTCTCCTTGTCTCCGCACAAAGTCCTGATGTTGTCTGTAGACAATGTCCATCAGCTCAGCAGAACTACGAGCTCTGAGAGTTTGTTTATGCGTGCAATTACCATACTCATCTTTAGTGTAAAGATGGTAGGTTTTTCCCGTCGCAACAGCAACTTCCAGAGGAGGAAGGGAAGGATGACCGACATACCCTTCTTCGTATAGTTCATACTCCCCTGTTTCGGGAGTTGGAGCACGATTCTCTTTATCAGAGTCTCGTGAGTCCAATGACATATTATCGAAGACGGAGGCCAATTCTGACTCACCGTAGGTAGTTGTGCGCTCAAAGTCCTCCGTATGATTGGAAGGACCCGGCTGCGACATGTTGACATCGACTTCGGAGTCATACTCCTCGTCGTAGTTCCAATTGGAACGTGTGCGAACTTCTCGATCGAAATCAGAGAAGCGCTGCTCAAGCGTCTTCGTCGTTTGGATAGTCGCTGGGACTTCCAAACGCTCAGCGAGCGATAGTGCGTTATTAACGGAGGGGTAGATGCCCGGAGTCCTTGTAGTAGGAGGGGACTGAGAGACAGTGCGGGTGGTAATAGATGAATGCCCAATATGGGCGATGGTAGATGAAGTGGGAGATGGGAGTGCGGCAGTGGATGCGATGTGAGAGTGGCCTTGAGGTTGACCACGACCCTTGCCCTTTCCGAACTTGCCTCGTCCTGCACCTCTAGTACCGCGCTGGTTGTTAGGCCGCTGCTGGTTTGTAGAGGGTGTGGTGGACGATGAAGGCTGCTGCTGAGCACCCTGCTTGGTAAAGCGAGGGTTTTCGCGCTTGCGCTTCACGGCAGAGATCTTCTGGGCAGATTGCCCGCTCTTGACTCGTCCTCGGTTAGCTTCCGTCTCATAGTGATTGACAACAATCGTCCGAACATCACCGATAGTGAGTTTGTCGAGGCGACTGGATGAGAGAATAATGGGGACTAGATGTTCCCATTTAGACGGAAAGTTAGCCATGACTATCATAGCTTGGAGGAGAGGGTCGAGAGACATGTTCCGTGAAGTAAGTCCAAAGCCAAAGTCTACTTCATGAAGACGTCCGATGGCTGCCACCATCTTATCAAAGACTGGGCCAGGATGTTGGTTCGGGTTGAACCGTATACTGATGACCTCTTTAAAGTCTTTGTAGATGCTAGGGACTGTGGGAATCGAGTAAGCATCCTTCAGATTGTCCCAGAGATCTTCGGCTTCAGTGAAGCTGGCGAAGTTCTGCTGAAGGGCTGCAGATAGACGAAGAGTTATATTGCCAATCGCCATGGCATTCTTATCCTGCCACTTCTTTAAATTGTCAGGATAGTCCTCTTCCTCCGACTCATATTCCTCGAGATGAGTTTTATACGTTGCCCTCAGAGCTTTGAGAGCTTCTTTCTCAGCGTCCGTGGCATCAACGGCAATGGGGGTCGGCTCGACAGGTTTGATCGGCTTGGTAGGACAAATGTAAGTGCCATTGACGACACTCCAAAATCCTTGAGCCATCAAGAAGGCTTTCATCGCACGCGCCCAGCTACCATAGTCCTGACCGTCAAAGACGGAGACGAAAGTGTTAAGTTGGGACGACATAGTATCTGTGAAGGCTTGTGAGACATCAGCATGTTATTCACAATACTGGTATGAGTAAAATAGAGAGCCTTGGCATTAGCTATCTCCTCGTACTAGCGAGGTAGAAGCTGCCCCAGGGGTCCGTTACATTCTCCTACTGAGAACTGGTCGGTGCCACACGTTGGGGTCTTATTGCGCCCGTCAAGGGACACAATGCCAGGTTGCCAAAGGTAACCTCGATGGTGTTGTCGACAACAGCAACTGTAGTTAAACAGCTCGACAATCATCGTCGTTCGCAATGAACGCAATGGTACCCATGTAGCAGGGCCCATAACCTGTTGCGCAGCAAACAGCGCAGCAAACAGTGTCATGGAGTCTCACCTTGTGAAGGTATAGAGACTGATAGAGAGGTTTGTAGAGAGGAGTGCTCAAGTGTGCGTAGAGTGAACGACTTGTATTCTTAGAGGGGCTCTACTCCCCTCATTTATAGGAAAACTGGTCCCTATGGTCTACCCATGTCCGTTTGCGTAAAAGTGATGAGTAAAGGTGTCCACAATATCGCGTTTTCAGTGACGCCTGATGTGAAACACCCCAGAAGTCTTCCATATCACCACGTGTGATGCTGATAAGACTTGCGCCCTCCATATTGGAGTTGCGCCCACTTTTGTGCATAACGGAGTACCCTAATATGGTAATCATATGTACGATACTACTATAAATGTCGTAACTGCTATAGATAAGATACGTATGTACTTATTACGTTTCAACATCCATTGTATAGTATGAATATCGGCGCGCTTGATGTTTTAAAATGCGAGCATGATCAATATTTCACACAGTGTGCTAAGTGTCGAGAAAAAATAAGCTCCATGTGGCTATTAGACTCAGGAGCTTCGGCGCACTTCACTAATAAGATTAGTGACTTCATTGAGTATGAGCCTGCAATAGAATCTGACCTGATACCGGTTAGAACTGCGTCTAATACAATTTATGTAGAAGGATCTGGTACAGTGCTTCTAAAGCACTATATAAACGATGCTCTAGTAACTACTAGAGTACATCCAGTCCTTTACATACCTAAAATGACAACGCGGTTGCTTTCTATGGGAGCATTCTTACAACAAGGTATGCGTGTAATGGGCAACGCGCAGCATATTACCTTGTACCATAAAGTACAATTGTTTGTCCAATGTAAACCCATTTTAAGTGGACATCCATTATATTGGTTAGATGCGCAATCTATTGGAGTAGAAGTACAGTCGTGTTACGCTCAGACCCTACGCTAGGCCAAAGACAGCGCAAGTGTCTACACGAACACTGGAAGAATTGCCATGATTACCCAGAGGCGCATACCTGGGAGGCACGTGATCAAAAGGACATTGAAGAAGAGGAAGCCGTACGAGCACTCGTAGCGGCAGAAGACGAAAGCTACCTCGCTTATGATGAGGCGTGCAAAGTCCGCCAGCTCATGAGTAATATGATCACTCGCGATAGAGTCCCAGAGGCTGGCAGAAGGAATATCACAGGACGAGCAAGGACCACGTGACACGGTCATGTGAGAACCCCAGGTCACGGGATCTGACCTAAGCAATAAGCCAGGGGGCAGCGCAGGATGGAAGAACAGTCCCGGGTCACAGTACGTATCTGACCTAACCCATAACTCAGGGGACAAAAGACGCGAAGGTAGCCATTGGAATTGGCGGAAGACAGTTGTGTCCTGAAGACGACCAACGACGACAAATAGCGATTGCGTGGTGTAAGAC
This sequence comes from Lactarius quietus, assembly GCA_015025155.1. Lineage (NCBI taxonomy): Eukaryota > Fungi > Basidiomycota > Agaricomycetes > Russulales > Russulaceae > Lactarius > Lactarius quietus. The sequence continues at coordinate 37,976 of WITN01000288.1, read as the reverse complement.
CAGCGACCTGTAGCTGCCGATGTCAGCGGGCCGTGGCTACTGTTGGGACGCACTCCAGCGGGCCGGGTTTGATCCCCTTTCGGGAAAGTGTTCAAGATGGATTCGTACAAGGAGCACCTGTGTTAGCGCCGAGACCATTGCTTATTGACGCATGGTTGATTTGTGTTGTGGATGACATTTCCCACTTATGCTTACCATTTGATTATTATTCTCGCTTACTGATGCGATGAGGTGGGCTTATTGATGCCTTATTCATGCTGACCGATGTGAGTCATTATGCTTATCACTTACTATGAATGTCGCCTTTGTGGCTTGACGGACATTTACTATAAATACTATACAAGTTGCGCTATGGTTCGTTAGCTTAGTTGTCTTGACATCCACCTGTATTACTCTCAGGAAGTGCAGACAGTCTTATAGCAGAGTCATTGTTCCCTGTGACTATTCTTGTTGCCAACTTAAGTGTTAGGCGTCGCCACCTTGTAACGAACCTCAAGCTAGGCGGTATTAGGGGACCTTCTTGGTTATTCGCCCTTTACAAGTCGTACAAATCATTCCTGAGTTCAGAAGCCGTGCGCTTTGCTCAGCGTGGAAACAAGGAAGACCCATCGGATCCAAGTCGGATCAATGTTCAGTGGAAACGTTACAAGTCGGCAGAAATGCCACTGATCTACAAAGTAGATTACGATCTCATGCATCATCGCCTCGGACACCCATCCAAAGAGGTTCTAAGACATGCTAAGGATTATACAAAGGGTTTTCCCGATGGAATTACTATTCCTACAACTGATGGTATTTGTCCAGGATGTGCGCAAGGCAAAATGCCTGCAGCATCTCATCCACCATCTGATACTAGGGCTAAAGCTCCTTTTAGTCGTGTTCATTCTGATCTAAAAAGCTTCCCTATACCGTCATACCATAAATATAAGTATTTTATCGTCTTCTTAGACGATTATACTTCATATGCATGGGTATCACTCTTACGTGACAAAGCTTTGGCAATTGGCGCGCTTAAACAATGGTTAGCGTTAATTAAAAATCAATTTAACATTACCATAAAAGAGTGGATGTCTCATGCCGGCGGTGAATACAAATCAGATGTGTTCCTTAAAACTTTAAAGGATGACGGCATTACAGTGCTACAAAGCGTACCTCACACGCCACAGCAAAATGGGTGTGCTGAACACTTTATGCGCACTATAATGGACAAAGCACAGTCAATGCGACTTGATGCTTGTATACCACAGTCTTGGTGGGAATTTGCAGTATTACATGCTGTACATTGTTATAATAGAACACCTATGAGTCGCCTTAAATGGCAAACCCCATACTTTCTATTAAACAATGAAATTCCAGACATTTCTCATCTCAGAGTGTTTGGATGCGGTGCTTATGTGCACATCCCAGAAGCTCGGCGTATAAACAAATTATCCCCCAAAAGCAAGCTTATGATCTACTTAGGTAGACCTTCTGGTATGAAAGGCGATGCCTTTATGCGTCAACATAATACCATATTCTATTCAGACAAAGCTCTGTTTGATGAAATGTTATTCCCAAATTGTACTACTGGACCAAAAGACGGTAGAACAAGGGGAACAACCCAGTTGAATAAACCACCATCTAATCAACCACCCATTGATGCGTCTGAAGACACCACTCCTGGTGATCTTGACTCACCACTTCCCGAACTTCTTAAAGGGAGACGCACTCGACAACCCGACGGGGTTGATCAGGTTCCAGATGAACCTGAGGCTGCTGTTCAGCCTGATGAGCCGCAAGCTCCGCCTTCCGTACCAGATCCTGTACCTCCTCCATTTGAGCCGAGGAGATCTGGACGTGTGAGGAAAACAACTACTCTTCCTGAAAATGTCTATGGAGATAAACCTCCTAGTAAAACACTAGCAGACATTGAGCGAAGTCGTACTTGGTGAAAACTGGTTACAAACCAGCCGGGTAGCTCTTGGCAGCATTTACGCCAAGATCAGCCGATTCCAGGAGGAATTCCTGAGCAAATCAAGCCTGATCCTCCAAGTACAAAGAGTGACTCTTCGCATGACTCAGAGGATGAAGTAGATCAGCAGTTGCTGACCTGCCTTGCTCAGGAAGGGGGAGTCAAATTCCTGGATCTATTGCTTGCCAAAGCAATTTCACCGCTAGATCTGGAATCACCTGATACCTCCAATATACGCAAATGGACCTTTAGGGACATTCTAAAAATGCCAAGTGATATACAGGAGGAGTGGCGTAAAGCGTGTTGTGAAGAGTTAGAGTCTCTTCGCAAACGCAAAGTCTTTGAACTAGTTGACCCGCCGAAAGGCAGAAAGGTCATTAAGAATCGATGGGTATTTGACTTAAAGTCAGATGGCCGGAAGAAAGCCAGGCTTGTAGCCAAAGGCTTCTCTCAGGTTGAAGGCATTGATTATGACGAAATATTCTCACCCGTGGTACGGTTTGAGACTGTTCGGATGATGTTAGCGCTTGCAGCGTTAAAAGACTGGCACATCTCTGGATTAGATGTCAAAACAGCCTTCCTATATGGTGAACTCGATGAGGAACTATATATGGAACAACCTGAAGGGTTTAAAAACCCCCGCCAGAAAAATAAAGTGATGCGTTTAAAGTGTGCTATATATGGACTGAAACAAGCTGCTTTAGCATGGTGGAAAGCGCTTGATAAATCCATGGCTACGCTAGGATGCACACGTTTACTATCAGACTCTGGTTTATTTGTGAATGCAGATAAAACCATAGTAGTGATAGTATATGTCGATGATGTTCTATTCCTTGGAAAGAACAAATCTGACATTAGTTCTCTAAAGGAACACTTTATGAAAATATGGGAATGTCGTGACCTTGGTGATACCCAAGAGTTCTTACGCATGCGCATTATTAAATCCAAGGGTCGCATCCTTGTTTATCAAGTAGATTATCTACATAAAGTGCTGCAGCGTTTTAAACTCACGAACGCGAAAGCGGTCCCCACACCGCTACCTGAAGGGTATCAACCAGTACCCAATAAAGGTTCACCAAACCCAGAAATTCGCACGTCATTCCAACAAGTGATAGGATCACTCCTATACATAATGATTGGAACTTGACCAGACATTGCCTATGCAGTGACGAAACTCACGCAGTATGCTGCAATTAGCATATGCGGATTCTGATTGGGCTTCTGACCCAACAACGAGAAAGTCTACTACGGGCTACTTAGTTAAATTAGCTAATGGAGTATTCTGTTGGAATTCTAGAGCGCAGAAGTCAATTGCGCTGTCTTCCACAGAAGCAGAATACATGTCTATCTCAGATACGAGTAGACAGTTGGTCTGGATTCAATCTCTCTTTGAAGAGATTGGAATATCTTTAGAACCAATTCCATTATGCGGAGATAATCAAGGCTCCATATTCCTTGCTTCTAATCCTGTACAGGAAAAGCAAATAAAACATATAGACCTACGCTACCACTACATTCGCGAGGTCATTCGATACATGTCTATCTCAGATACGAGTAGACAGTTGGTCTGGATTCAATCTCTCTTTGAAGAGATTGGAATATCTTTAGAACCAATTCCATTATGCGGAGATAATCAAGGCTCCATATTCCTTGCTTCTAATCCTGTACAGGAAAAGCAAATAAAACATATAGACCTACGCTACCACTACATTCGCGAGGTCATTCGCTTAAAGAAGATTGAACTATTGTTCATAGAAGGAGCCGAAAATCCCGCAGACTTATTTACTAAGAATCTGGGACGCATAAAGTTTCTTAAATTTAGGGAACAACTAGGACTTGAGTTCTACTCATCCTAGAAAGAGAACGAAATCGTCGCATAGATCTCGGAAGAGCCTGACATTCAGATGGCATGCCTATGCATCTGAGTCAGACCCGATTATTTTAGAAGATGTGTCGAGTAATGCCTTTGCGTGGCACACTCGCAGAGAAGTGGAAAAGATCGAACTTTACCAAAAGTTCAACCTTAGTCCCAATCTTCTTCACGCGACTCTTTCTCTCTCAACACCGATGACATGATGAAGGAATAGGCTTCATGTGCAAAGTGAATCTTCGAATAATACACGAATGATCCTTTGATTGCTGTCATCATAAAGGTTTCTCTACTGTACTATATTACTTTGCTCAGTACATACACGGTATACTTAGCAAGGGGGAGTGTTGAAACGTAATAAGTACATACGTATCATATCTATAGCAGTTACGACATTACAGTAGTATCGTACATATGATTACCATATTAGGGTACTCCGTTATGCACAAAAGTGGGTGCAACTCCAATATGGAGGGCGCAAGTCTTATCAGTATCACACGTGGTGATATTGAAGACTTCTGGGGTGTTTCACATCAGGCGTCACTAAAAACGCGATATTGTGGACACCTTTACTCATCACTTTTACGCAAACGGACATGGGTGGACCATAGGGACCGGTTTTCCTATAAATGAGGGGAGTAGAGCCCCTCTAAGAATACAAGTCGTTCACTCTACGCACACTTGAGCACTCCACTCTACAAACCTCTCTATTAGTCTCAATACCTTCACAAGGTGAGACTCCATGACACTGTTTGCTGCGCTAGTTGCTGCGCAACACCATGAAGTTTTAAAAACTTGTACACAAAAATGGCCAAACGTACTGATCTACAACTCGATCTAAGAGTGTCAAATAATCTGGTGCTGCACCGAGTAGAAGCCTGGTGAAATAGCCATGAGCTTAAGTGCACAGATTAACTGGAAATTCACGGTCTATGACTAGACCCATCTAGCAATAGACAAAGTGTCTTGTATGACTAGATTGCGAACTAGGATTACCTGGTCTTTCACAGTGTAACTAGCCTTGCTAGCATGACTAGCTCAGGTGACGCCAGTACTACCAGCGACAATAGCCATTCTAGTGCGCTCTAGTGGTTTCATGTTTTGCTGATGGCCTGGCAGCTTCTCCTTTATTCTCGTCACGTCTACCTAGCCATTCTCCTTGCGCGAGCTTTGCACGGACGGGCAAGAAGGCACTTGGAATATGTCCCCGACTTACCGTGAAGCTTGACAGGTATCCCGGCGTATTTTACCGCGGCGTGAATGAGTGAACCTTGTCAATGTAGTGTGGGTCACACCGCCAGAAGGGGAGGGGTGATCATGTTTCAGAACCTCCGAGTCCCTGCATCAGGAAAAACCTATATGCGGAAAGTTACCAAATAAAGCCTAATCCCGTAAATATTGGGAAAATGATGGGATTTACTGTTTTATGCAACGTCTTCTCGTATTTCATAGAGCCGGAGTCATTTTAGAGTGTTCTGTGCAACTTTTAACAAAACGAAGCAAAAAAACTGTATTAAGTCATTGTTGTCATGCGGAAAATCTGTTGATTGGTATATGTATTCATGAAAAATGTCTCACAGCAGTCCAAGACGTTGCTGCTGGTCCACTCAGCTGGCACCACAGGCCCAAATTTAGGCAGCAGGTGCACACTCCGTTGAATACTCGCCACGGGGACTATACTACAGACCCAGTTACCATCCGGGTCTTTCTGCAGGCATAGTTTGATCATCCCATGGTTCTGATCGGGTTCCGCCAGCTTCGTGTACCACTGGACATACACCAAATGGTGTGGCACTGTCACACCGTCGCCGAAAACCAGCTTGTGGTATCTTGTAGGAATTGAGAAAACCACGCGAACGCGTCCAACATTGTTGGCTATTTTGAGTCAGAAATACTGCCCTGAACCAGAGGGTTTGAACTCACCATTTCCGTCATTAATCAGAGCTGTATCAAAGTGCCCTGGGATAAACCTGTTGGCTTTATTGTATTTTGCTGGTTGGACGTGGATCGAGTCAGAGGTGGTCAGTGCTCCATTTACAGGGTCAGTGCGCATGAATTTGACGACGTGCCAAACAGGGAGCTGAGAGAAGGGGAGACGCTGCTGCCAAAGTGAGCGTTCGAGTTGCTGGTGCGACTGAGATTGATCTTTCGCACAAGATATGTATCTTCTGAGTGCTACCTTGAACAGTGGCGCCCCATATGAGACTTGAAGAGCGTCGAGTGATACTGCTGGCTGGGAGGGGTGTTTTGCCATAGATAACTCCGAGCAGGTGTCCATACTTCGTAGGTCCAAGTCAATGTGTGTTGGAACATGAGCCGCTCCTAGTCTCCATTTGATGTATTGTTCATGTCGAAGGATATGCTCACGCCGATCCAGCCATAATGTCATTTGCCCGCCCTCATCTTTATAATTTGTGGCTGCGTAGGCGTCCTTTGCAAGATCGATATGTAGTCTCTCTGTGTACTGGGTGTTAAAGTTGTCAGTAGTCTCAAACTCTCTGATCAATTCTACATAATGCGACATAAAGTGAAGCTTCGGTAAGTTAAAATGGGAGCGAATACTGAGGTTAATGAAGATTCCATTATTGGCGTGAAAATGAGTGAGGGATTCCATCAGAAGTTGAAGGGTCGTGTCGGTGTGAATAGGGTACTGGGCAAGATATAAGAAGTCGAGAAGAGCGCGTGTAGCCCGGAGGAAGTGGGAGTTCGAAAGGTTGTTGGGTAACTGGATATCAATGAGGATACCTAAGAGAAACCGGCAAATCTGATCGTGCTCTTGGCCAGTGACATGCGACAGACTGCTAATGCCTTTCATGAAGAGGCGGATATGGTGATTGGGGGGTAGTCGCCGACAGCGTGCATCTATTTCAGCAGTGTCACAGGCGCTAAGGATCCACATCTTGAGATGCTTGATGATGCCTTGATATAGCTGATGGAGGACATCGGGAGTGATAGATCGATAAATGTTGGCGTGTGGAAGATCCAGCCAGAACGGATGGGGCACTGGCTTTGTGCGGATTCGAGAAGAGGCCTGAAGGAATTGTGCTGGGTTGAGGTGGAATGAGTCAATCACAGAGTGGGCTTCATCCAGGTTGTGAGCGTCGTGCACACTGCCAGGTCCGAAGTCACCCAGATTGTTGTTAGTTGTGCCACACCTAGGGCAGTCACCTGTGAGCGTGCAGGTGGTCAATACCTGCTCAGGGTAATCGCCAATGAAGCTTGCAAAGATGGGGTGTGTTCAGTAGACATCACCAGCAGCTGTGGACATGTACACGCCATTGTTCCCTGCACTAGAGAGAGGTTTGAGAATGTGTCGCATGCAGGCATGATAAAGGTTGGCTGTTGTAACGTTATCACCTAACGTTTGTTCGACTTGAACAGTTCTGCGACGTGATGTTTGCAGATATGGATGAATCGTGATAACACTGACAACTTAGCTAAGTTGTACCGCCACTAGGTCAAATGGTTATAGACACTAGGGTACCCAAAGGGCAAGCTTCAATCGAAAGATTGGAAGAAGACGAGAATGATGATGATTCAAGAAGACCAAGCTGAAGAGCCTTGGTCTTGACACTACAGTTTATATACAGTTACTTGCTGGCTTTAAAGCGCAGCTTCGAATCCAAACCCTAGTACAACTATACTAGTACTGAGTCATTGTCCATTCTAATAATACCTGAAACACCGGTAAACTCAAGTACCGGCAACGCGTCAGTGTCCATGACTAATTGAGGCTTACTATTGTAGTCATAACTGTATAGTAAGCGTCCCGAACTCTGAGACCTCGTAAAAGTGATGATAAGTAGTCCGAACGATGTCAAACCGTGACATTACCCCTTTTTCAGGCAGAACGTCCACGTTCGAAAACCCAAGGGATAATAGTCGCACCTCGGCTAATGCTAACCTCCTGATCCATGATCCACTGCAACCCATTCACCTCTTCCAGATGACGGGTGCACTTCCTAACCTCGTTACTGACGACGTACTGCTCATTTTCTAAAGCGGTGATCCGCTCACCGAGTTCAGAGTACCGGCTTGTGACAGCACGGTATCGGAGGACCTCCGCCCACAATGACCGATCTGGGATCTGCGCCATGGCCAAGTCGACCCCGTGGCGATCACCATAATCTTGGTGCAAATAGCGCAACTGGTCGTGCTCGTAATGGCGGTCGTTATCCACAGCATCGAAATCAGGAGCGGCGTGGACTTCACCTTGTTGAACTTCTCCTCCCTTCTCCATACATCCATATACAATGGGATTGTTGCCGGGCATCACGTGGATGTACTTGGCAACCGTAATATGACCGTTGACGGTCATTCTGAAGGCGATGTATCTAGGAGGGATGTTTAGTTCAAATCCGTCGGGGGCGTCAGCTTTGTCCTGAGCACGTTGTCGTTCGGCCGGAACTCCTCCCCCACGGTAGTCAGGGAAGCAAGGGCTTTCCTTTGGTGCTGCCACACCACCTCTTCTTCCTTGCCGTACCCTCCGCGGCACAAGTGGTACCCCTTCATCTTGGGATCCTGGTACTTGGCGGGGATCTTGATTTTCTTTGTCCGAGTCGTCTTCCCGAGCTCAGAGGGTGGCACGGATGTGAACACCCCAGGACGTTGCGGGGTCCATGATGACGTTGGTAGGGGGTCGACATTGATATATCGAGGCATTGGCGGCGGGGGGACGCGGACGGGGTCGTGATTACATGTGCAATTGTTGATGAGTTGTCCACAGTCGTAGTGGATGTGGGAGTCGGCGATGTCAGGATGGCCTGGACATGACAGGGCGGATTGCTTACAGTGGCCACAAACTCGGACCACGTCACTGAGGTCGGAGACGCTTGGAACCTTGATAAGCGTCTGTGGAACAAGGATACTCTCGACGCGAGTAGGAACTCCCTCCTCCACGCTCGATTGGTCTTCCTCCAGTCCTCCAGCGTCGTATCCGCATACATCAGGGGTTTCGGGGATGATGTCTCCCACTCCGATGCAGCGAAAGGCTGCGGCGACTTCAGCATAGGTGGGCTTGTCGGTAGAGATGGCGGGAGCATGGTAAGAAGATGTGTTTGTAGAAGAAGAAGAAGAAGGGGAAGTAGTCATTATCCGTTGAAGGAAGAACTGGTGTGCTTCATCCAAGGAAGAGCCTGCTTTTATGTGTCACGTACCGTGCCATGCGGTCATGTGACATTCGACGCACGTGAAGAGTGCACGCTGCCTGCGAAGGCATGTAAAGAATATCGTGCCACGAGACATCACGTGATAAGAATATGTACGGGTTTCACGTGACTGATGCGAGTTCCAGTCATGTGACCAGGTCGGGCTTATGCCCATGCCGGCTTATCAGAAGCCAAGGTCGTTCCAGGCCCTTATCTGAGGGTTCTGATGGATATTTCTGATGGACTAGCCACATTGAGTATATCTCTGTTTGGGTGAGTCATAGTGACTCCTTATCCCTGATGGCCCTTAAGGCTGTTCGCCTTGTGTTGTGGGGCTGTGGCGCATCATTGATGGACTGATACTATTGGAGGATAAGCCGTATGCTTATCTCTCATGTACTAGGGTTTCGCCAGGAGCTCAGCTTGAAAGCCAGCTCCTGAGCAGTATATAGGTAGCAGCTTTGGGCAGTACGGCCCTTAGCTTTACATTCTCATACCACCTCATGACTAGCATGGTTGGTCCCTGTTAATGCATTGCTGTCCACTCCTTTCCAGTGTGCTTGTCTTGTTGTCCCTTTGTGGACTTATCTATTGAGGCCTCATTATTTGGCTCTCACTTGTTGTCATTTGGCTAGTTGGGGCGTCATTCCAGCTAGCGTTGTTTCTCGTTGACGTCACGTGTTCCAGTGTTGCAGGTCAAGGCTGCACTGAAGGTAGCGTTGGGTCAAAACGTTACATTATGCGTGAGGGAGATGAATTCAAAGACCGTTTGAACTCAGCTAAGGCGTCAGGGGCATGTACGTCAGTGGCGTTGACCCACTGCGACTCCGAGTCTGGGTACCCCTTCCATTTGATAAGGAATTGTTTACACCTTGTCCTGCCGAATTGCTGTTGGTCTAGAATCTTCTCAATTTTGTATTCTTCTTCCCCGTTGATTAATTCAGGGGGAGGTCTTGGGAAATTTGGTCCGTGAAAGGAAGTCTCACGATAGGGGGTGAGAAGATCGATGTGAAAGACGTCATGGATGCTCCATTTGGTAGGCAATTCCAATCGATAATTGACTGGGGACATCACCTGGATGATCTGGAAGGGTCCATGTCTCTTGGGCGCAAGCTTGGCGCTCGGCTGGTGAGTCCTCAGGTGACGCCCTTCTAACCATACGCGGTCCCCTATCTGGAATTTGGGCGTATCTTTATGTGATACCCATGACTTCTGGGCCTTGATAATCTGTTTCTGAGCATGTTCTCGTGCTTGTTTGAATTGATCGAGGCGTAACGCCACTTGCGGCAAGGGACTGGGCGTAGAATTCCAATCAGCACGAGGATTATGCCCCATCAGTAAGAAGAATGGAGACTGCCCTGTGGCCTCATTGGGCCAATTGTTATGCGTGAATTCTGCTATTGGAAGATAAAGATTCCAATTGTCTTGTCGTTCATTTACCCAAAAGCGGAGATATTGTTCGAGCCATTGATTTGTCCGCTCTGATTGTCCATCCATACGAGGGTGATATGCAGTGGAGATATTTTGACTAATCCCCAGTTGTTTGCATAGTTCCCTTGTGAATTTGGACGCAAACCTGGGATCTCTATCACTGATAATTTTGTTTGGTAGGCCATATTGCATGAACACGTTTTTGATGTATAAAGCTGCTGTTTCTTCCACATTGATTTCCTCATTACAAGGAATGAACACCGATGCCTTGGTACAGTCGTGATCTGTGACCGTAAGAATTGAATCGTATCCCTGTGCGATTGGCAATTTAGTGATGAAGTCGAGAGCGATAGTTTCGAATGGCATAGCTTCCAGTTTGGGAAATATAGGTTGTAATGCGGCCCGAATAGGGCGATTGTTGACCTTATGCCTTTGGCATTCTGCACAACCTCGTACGTAAGCCAATACGTCTGGTCGTATCGTCGGCCACCAATAGTATCGTTCTACTATTTTGCCTGTTTTATTAATTCCTGGGTGGCCGTGTACTGGGGTATCGTGATGAGCGGCGATTATTGATTTCCGTTCGTCACTTCCCTTGGTGATTACTCTCCTTCCTTCCTTGTACCATACCCCGTTGATCCTTTTCAGTTTGTGTGGATCTACCCAAGGTTTGATAACATTTTCGTCTTGTTTGTCTTTGTGGCTGGTTGACCCCATTTCCTCTACTGCGATTGTTGCGAACGAATGGACGGGCATCCCTGTACGGTGTGTGTTGCTTGTTCGTATGAATATTTTATCTGGTAACACTGTGACATTTTCATTGTCTTGTTCCCCGTGATTGTAGTCGGGTCGTCTTGACAATGCATCTGCTCGTCCGTTCGCAGTCCCCTTTATATGGTGAATTTCAAGATCATATTCCGACAATTCCAGTACTTCCCTTGCGACTTGTCAACTAATCTTCTGTGGTTCTCTCCAATACCGCAAGTTCATGTGATCCGAGAATACTTTGATTTTATGGGGTGATCCCGCTAGTAAAGGCCTCCAGTGCCGTAGAGCCTTGACTATTGCCAATAGTTCAAGGTCGTAGATGTCATAATTTCGTTCCGCTGTATTGAGGGTTGCGGAGTAATAGCCTATAGTGTAACGAGTAGGCTTGGCGCAGCGCTAAACGAAACCTTCTGTACCGTCTTGACCACCAGTACAGGCACGTGTTGACATGGACGAGAACCGACACTAGTGAGGTGACGTCTCAACTAGCACAGTGAACAAGAGAGACCCCACGAAGGGCTCTATAGATAGGCCACACTTAAGGGCACACGACGCAGAAGAAAGGAGTGTTGGCTTGACAATTAACAGGGAACTACCTATGACCGCAGGTAGCTATGAGAATATCAAGCTAAGGACTCTACCGTCCCTAGCTATGACTTATATACTGCTGGAACAGCCTAATGCTGTCAGTGATGACTACAACTATATGAGTCCGCATGTGTCCATGAGTAAGGCATCAGTAAGTAAGTGACAAAGCACTATCGCCATTACTAAGTCCCTGAATAAGTCCCTCAGTCAGCTATCAGTAATGCCTCAGTAAGCATACTCTCGGCGCCTGGTACGAGCGCTCCCTGACTGATCCATCCAGAACACCTTCCAAAAGGGGATCAACCCTCATCCCGCTGGAATCCGTCCCAACATCAAGCCTTTGGGCTTAAACCACGCGATCTTTCAGTGTCCCTTCCATGCCGTCGTCGGCCTGCGTGCATCCTGGTCCTGATGCGGCGAGTGTCACATGACCGCCATGGGCGATACGTAACATATAGGATGTCTTTTGCCATCAGTTTTCTTTTGGAGTAATACCGCTCCCACCGCAAAACCTGATGCATCTACTTCTAACTCGAATTGATCCTTCAGTATCGGGTGTGCCAATACAGGTTCACTTGTGACTCGTCTCTTCAATACTTCGAATGCGTGTTGTTCCGTTGAACCCCATTGCCATTCCGTTGTTTTCTTCATGAGATTGTTCAGTGGTTTGGCAATTGACGCAAATCCTTTGATGAATAGACGGTAAAAATTGCAAAAACCCAAAAAGATCGTACGTCCTTAACTTTAGTTGGCGTTGGCCAATTTTTGATGCCAGCGATTTTTACAGGGTCCATACATGTTACCCCTTTTTCAAGGATTACCCCCAGGTAATCGAGAGATGTTGAGTGAAAGGTGCACTTCTCCGGCTTGAAAAATAGGTCGTACTTCGCAGCCACCGATAGTACATCCCGAACTGCATTGATATGATCAGTAATATTTGTCCGAGTAGCGAGACCGATGTCATCCATATAAACCTGAATGGTGGTCCCTTTGACATTGTGTTTCGCAATCGTGTCCCAATAGATGTGATTCATCATGGTTTGGAATGTGGCGGGTGAATTTGTTAATCCGAAGAACATTACGGTAGGTTCGAAGAGTCCATATGGCGTTTTAAACGCCGCCTTATGTTCATCACCTGCCTTGATGCGGATATTGTTGTATCCCCATCGTACGTTGAGTTTAGTGTATATGTGTGCACCGCTAAGGTCTTTGATGAGGGTTTGAATCAATGGCAGCGGGTAATTGTTGCGGATTGTGAATTCGTTGATCCGTCGATAATCCTGTACTGGGCATAGTTTTCTGTCCTTCTTTTTGACAAAAAAGAACGGAGAGGCGTACTGCGATTTAGAGGGTCTGATGTACCCTTTGTTGAGTTGCTCCGTGATAAAATCACGTAATGGTTTGTCCTCCAATTGTGAGAGTTCGTATATAGAACAATTGATATGGTCTGGAGTGTTGGTTTTGAGTTTGATAGCATGATCCCATTCCCGTGAAGGGGGAAATCGGTGGGATTCTTCTTCGCTAAAAACCTTTTTGAAATCGTCATACTCTTTCGGTATCTGGATCTCTTCCTTGGGTCCTGCGGCTATGGCGAGATCAGTGGCGGCACCTTTGATAGAGCTATGCTCCCCTAATTTTGCGACAATATTGTCTTTTGTAACATCCGAAAGTAGGCGAGCCACTACATTGACGTTGACCTTGGGATGGCATGATTTGATCACGATTGGTAATACATTTTCATCAATAGTGCCATGCTTCCAACTGAACTTTGGTTCGAAAGTGCTGAGCCATGGATATCCTAGAAGAAGATCCTCTTTTCCAATATCCACGATCAGAAATCGCATTTTTCTGACAATTCCTTTTGTCAATATTTGTAAATCGACAAAATGAGTGACTGATCCCTTTTTGTTATGGGTGTCATCTATATTGAACAGTTGTTTTGGCTGTGACAAGGGGGTTATTGTAACGTCCCGGGTCATAGTAAGTATCTGACCTAAGCCAATAACTCAGGGGACATGGCATAATAGGACGATTACGACACGATGATGGTTAGTTGGTTACTGTACGATGACGGATGATGACTGATCGATTACTGTATGATGACTGATGATGACTGATGCTCTTAGTGAGCGACTTACTGATCATATTAGTATTTGACGAGTCTTGTATGATGTTACTAGTAGTAGTGGCGTGTTACTTACCGTTATAAGGAAGCTGTCGACTGTTGTGGTCGACAGCTTGAAGTTCTGTACACTTCCTACATCAAACAAAGCCAGTTCTTTCTCTCTCTATTCGTCCTTTCGGACCGCGTTAGCGTTCAAATAGCAAGAACTCCGCCTTCGTGCGTTGAGACGATACTCTGCCTTCATGCTAGAGTTGACGAGTTGCTGAGTCACCGCGTTCACTTTACATTGCCGAAGTCCGGCTCACGTGCAGCCTGCACGTAACATTAACTTCAAGCTCTTCAAAAATCGAACGCCGTGGCGACTATCAATACAAAGGACGGTTGGGACTTCGTACCCTATCGCATCGACTCAAGAGAACGAGACGCACCCCATCGTTACCTGGTAGGACGAATAAGGTGGCAACACGTACCAGACACCAGAAGAAGCGACGAGAACAACGTAGGATACTACGCAGAAGCGGCTACCTCACAAAGGTATCATCCAGTAGTATTCAACAAAGAATGCTGTTGCTGGGTCGAGCTCAGGTGGAGCAATACCAATAGCTACTTTGAAGCAACACGACCAGCGGCAGACGACTTAAACATAAACATACCATTGGTCGACGCACGACCAATTGATCAACAAGGACCTATAGACGGTCAGGAAGCAGAAGACCTCGACACGGAACCACCAAGAACCGAATTTCAACTACGAACAGAAACGCAGGCGGCATCAAGCCAGACTAGTGAACGGTCGCCAACACCACGAAGTGAAGTAGCAGAACCCGAAGAGATCACAGTACAATCACCGGAAGTAGACGCACTAGCCGCGCAAACAGCTGAGTTACATATTCCCGAACCAATCAGAGGAATACCATTCAGCTACATGACTACTCAAACAGAGGTATCACCACCCCGACTTGTTATCAACGAACAAACAGGTCACGTCCAACAACTACAACCAGAAGATATGGAAGCTGTCAACAGAGCCATGGGACCGGATGTCCCTGATGCACCAAGCATCCATGAAGGACCCGATATGTTCTACGAATTCCGACTCAATAGGAACAGGGTACCATCACCAGACAACCGACCTTTTCCCCCGTTGAGAGGACCGCCAGGGGGAGGACCACCAGGAGGAGGACCGCCAGGAGGAGGACCGCCAGGAGGAGGACCGCCAGGAGGAGGACCGCCAGGAGGAGGACCGCCAGGAGGAGGACCACCGGCAGGAGGAATACAACAAGCACCACAAGGAGGACACAATAAATTTATCGGAAATCCACCGCCGACATTTACAGGAAACAGGGGACAAGCCGAGTCCTTCATTCTCCAATGGGAAGTCTACGCAGGAGTCAACGCTAATCACTCCGCCATGATAAACAAGTATCAGAAAGCGATGCTGTTCCTCACATATATTCAAGGAAACACGGTGAACCAATGGGTAATGTCCGCAAGCAGGTGGCTCGTTAACGAGGTCGCTACAGGAACCAGCCAATTCGATAACAGATTATGGGAAAACCTGTTGCACGCCTTTCAACGGCAATTCGGAGACGTTCTCAGCAAAGAACGAGCACAAGCCCAGCTCGACGCTGGTATACACATGAAGGATGGAAAAATTGACGACTACATTGCCAACTTCGAACAGCTCGTCCGACATGCAGGGTACAACATCAACGCCGAGCAAACGCTCAAATACTTCACAAGAGGACTACCACGCGCGTTGTACGAAACAATGTACCAACATGACGACCCCCGAAATTATGAAGAATGGAGAGAATCCGCCTTGAAAAGGCAACAGAAGTGGATTCACATGCAAACGGTCAGAGGCAACCTCGACGCCTTCAAACCAGGACGAGCTCCAGGAGGAGCATTAGCTAAGTTACTAGCACCCCTCCAAAACGATGACCGAATGGACACATCCACAGATCGAGTGCGAGGACAATTGGCAGGAGCAGAAGACGTCCTCCAAATTACAAACGCAATGATAATCCACCACGACCACCATTCCCACCACGTGGAGGATTCATACAGAGGCAATTGAAACGTGACCACAGTCAAATGCAGTGTTACAACTGCCAGAAAATGGGACACATTAGTCGCGACTGCCGACAACCGCGAAGGAACCGGAACACACAAACACGAACAGCCGAAACCGCGCCAACTAAAGAAGAAAAGGCAGTGGAATGGCTCCGAGGAGTAGCAGGAGACGATGAAGAAGTAAAGGACCTGGTCCTTCAACAATTGATGGGACAGGATTTTGGAAACGCCTAAACCCGGCGGCCTGGGTGAGGGCAATATGTTGTAACTCTGTGTACATTATGCACTACCGTTCTATGAAAGTACCAGTGTCGATTTGTGCAAGTTACAACAAGGCCGACATAAAAGCATTAGTGGACTCAGGAGCCACTGACAACTTCATACACCCCAATTTCGTCAAACGAATGGGACTGGGAAAAAGGGCATTAGATAAGCCCAAAAACATATACAACATTGACGATACCACTAATAAAGCGGGACAGATCACACACTATCTCGCACTCAATGTGGAAACAGGAGGAACAAAAAAGGAAATGTGTTTCCTTATCACGGACATAGGAAAAGAAGACCTACTACTGGGGTATCCATGGCTCGCAACATACGAACCAAGATTCAGCTGGCGACATGCCACCATAGACGAAAAACAACTCCCCATAGTACTACGAACGATTAATCCAGACGACAGAAAAGCAGTTTTAGCACGACTGCTAAACGAAGAAGAGGAAGACACAAGAATATCTCGAATATTCACCGAAGAGGCCAAAGAACGGATTGTAACGACGATAGAGAAACAAGTGTACGGACGACGATCAGCGGTAGAGCTTGCAATCGACGCCCAACAATACACAACACAAGTCAAGATACCGACGGAATACCAGTGCTTCGCAAAAGTGTTTAACGAGGAAGAATCGAAGAGGTTTCCGCCAAAGAGAAGTTGCGATCACGCGATCGAGTTCAAGAAAGGGGTACCCGACGTAATAGACTGTAAAGTCTATCCAATGACAAGGACCGAAGACGCGGCACTGGACGAATTTATAGATGAACAGCTCATGAAAGGATACATCCGTCCCTCCAAATCCCCGTACGCATCGTCATTCTTCTTTATTAAAAAGAAGAACGGAAAGCTACGACCTGTACAGGACTATCGACGAATCAATGAATGGACAATACGGAATCAATATCCACTTCCCCTCATTGACGATCTCATCAGAGATCTCGGGGGAGCCCAGATATTCAGCAAACTAGATGTCCGACAAGGATACAACAATATAAGGATCAAAGAGGGCGATGAACACAAGGCAGCGTTCAAAACACGACGAGGCCTATTTGAACCAATGGTCATGTACTTCGGATTGTGCAATTCACCAGCCACATTCCAAAGTTTCATGAATGAAATTTACCGACCAACTATCGCGAAACACGAGACGCGGGGAACCACCATCAGAGTCTATATGGACAATATTGCAATAGCGACAAAACGTCAACCACTAGCAATCGAAAAACACCAAGAGGCGGTCCGCGACGTACTTGCAGTTGCCCAGAAACATGACCTCTTTTTCAAACCAGAGAAGTGTGTCTTCAACGCGTCCAGCATTGATTACCTGGGGGTAATCCTTGAAGAGGGGGTAACACGTATGGACCCCGTCAAAATTTCCGGCGTATGGGACTGGCCATCCCCATCATCCGTAAAGGTCGTACGCTCATTCCTTGGATTCTGCAATTTTTATCGGCAGTTTATTAGAGGGTTCGCCAACATTGCCAAACCACTGAATGAATTAACACGCAAGGAAGAACCATGGCAATGGAACACAAGACAACAGACGGCCTTCAACACACTCAAACGACGAATTACCACAGAACTGATCCTAGCGCATGCCGATCAAGCACAACAATTTGATCTAGAAGTTGATGCATCAGGATTCGCGGTGGGAGCGGTACTATTACAAAAGAAACTAGACAGGAAGCGACACCCCGTCGGATATTACTCGGCGACACTCAACGCTGCCAAGCGCAATTACGACATATACAACCTTGAGTTGTTAGCCATCGTGAAAGCGCTACGACACTGGAGACATCTATTGGCTGGATAGCCACATAAGGTACGGATATTCTCTGATCACCTCAACCTGCGATATTGGCAAGATCCCCAGAAAATCAGTAGACGAATCGCTAGGGAGGTATTGGAGCTAGCGGAATACAACTTCGAAATACACCACGTCAAGGGAACCGCCAATGGAAGAGCGGACGCCCTCTCTCGACGACCTGATTATGATCAAGGAGAAAAAGATAACGAAGGCGTCACGGTCCTACCAAACAAACTGTTCATACGAAACATCATCACTAGCCAACAACAAGATGAACAGAAAATATGCAAGTGGGTAGATCCACACAAACTAACCAAGGCCGATGGGCTTTGGTGGTACCAGGGACAATGACTAGTAGTCACGGGCGCAACCGAAGAAATTAGAGAAGTAATTTCTACACACCACGATCCACCTATTTATGGACATCCAGGAATAAATCGAACGACGCAACTAATCGAACGATACTACTGGTGGCCCACGATGAAACAAAATATCGCTGACTACGTTAAAGGATGTGCCGAATGCCAACGATACAAGGTTAACACACACAACACGAAGGCACCACTACAACCAATATTTCCAAAAGTGGAAGCAACGCCGTTCGAAGTAGTGGCACTCGATTTTATTACTAAACTACCCGAATCCCGAGGATATGACTCTATACTTACAATCACAGACCATGACTGCTCAAAAGCGTCCATATTCATACCGTGCAGAGAAGAAATATTGGGAGAAGAAACGGCTGTCCTCTACGCGAAACATGTAATGGCAAGATTCGGATTACCATCAAAGATCATCAGCGATCGAGATCCCCGGTTCGCGTCAAGATTCACAAGAGAACTGTGCCGACTCTTGGGAATTCAACAAAACATTTCCACCACTTACCATCCACAAACCGATGGACAATCAGAACGAAGCAACCAATGGTTGGAGCAATACCTCCGCTTTTGGGTTAACGAAAGACAGGACAATTGGGCCGACTATCTCGCAATGGCCAAATTCTCACATAACAATTGGACTAACGAGTCCACACGCGAATCTCCATTTAGGCTGCTGATGGGGTATCACCCCCGCGCCAATTGGATAGATAAGACCTCACCAATACCACGGGTCGAGGCAAGACTAGAACAATTGAAGGAGATAAGACAACAAGCGCAAGAACAAATGCAGAAGGCGCAACGGTCATGGGTCAAACACCGTGATACGCCTCAATATCAGATAGGAGACAAGGTTTGGCTAGAAGGACGCCACCTACGAACCAACCAACCAACCCCAAAGCTTGCGCCCAGAAGACATGGGCCATTTACCATCAAACAGGTGATGTCTCCTGTCAATTATTGTCTAGAGCTTCCCACGCAGTGGAACATCCATGATGTTTTCCACACAGATCTCCTCACACCCTACAAAGAAACGGTGACTCATGGCGTCAACTATCAACGCCCACCACCAGAATTGGTAGACAGCGTGGAAGAATACGAAGTTGAAAAAGTACTAGACTCACGAAGAAGAGGACGGGGGCACAAACTCCAGTATCTTATCAAGTGGAAAGGATACTCTGACTCGGATAACCAGTGGGTCGCATGGGATGATGTACACGCGGACGCAGAGATAAGGAAGTTCAAACGAGCTAACCAGCAAGCTGAAATTCACATAAAAGCAGGAGCGACAATACGACCAATCTCCACTCCAATGGCATACATCCCCATAAACACTCTCACGCACATCGATGACCTCCCCTCTGTCAACACCCTCACCACCTACGACACCACAAACAATGTGGACGACCCCTTTTGCTCAGCAGTCGAACGAGTGCGATCCGTCACCAAGCGAGACAAACAAGAGCGAGAGCAACAAGAACAAGACCTGGCCGAGGCTCGCCGGCGATTCCCAACACCCACAAGCGGCCGAGTGGAGGACGATGAGGGAGAAAACCGCGTTGATGAGGGAGGTGATGCAGTCATGGCGGCTGGATCAGGTAGTGAAGAGGACGGCGAAGGAGAGACAGATGAGGATACGGTTGCTGATGAGGCAAGTATCCTCCAGCCCTCCACCGCTGCCACATCCACTACCGCTGTCGATCGATACGACAGCGACGACTCATCCGACGACGATGACACATCCGACGACGATGACACATACCACGAGACAAGGGCTGGCACACACGACTCATCAGACGACGACGATTCCTACCACGAAGCCAGGGTTGTCTGCACCCGCTGCGACAACTCCCCAAACTATTGTCACTGCGCACCCCGGTTTATACCACCACCCATCACAAGAGTCGACAGCGAATCTGCCGACGAAACCGGTGATGATGAAAGAGGATCATCGCCGGTTGCTGTCGTCTTCGGACCGATGGTGGAAGCCGGGTACGCCGCTCGCGGAATACTACCCTACAGTAACACACCAATCCTGTCTCCAACTACTACGCGCCAAGCGAATGCGACGAGGCGCCCTATCCGTGCCGTATCGCCTACCCCCACGGGATTCACCCTCAACAATGGGATGAATTGGGTCCCGATGGTCATCGAACACGAAGGACGGCGGGTGCCGGCGTGGTACGTTCGAGTCCGTATGCTTGATAACCCAGAGGTCTTCGGGACTATGGGGAAGTACGAGCCCATCTATAGAGGGGACATCCACGCAGAGCCATGTCGGGATATGGGGCCCGCAGCTGAGTACAATCGCGACGAACTCAAATACTTCCAAGCTGACTTCCGGGGAAAGCGTCAGGTAGATGAAGCTCTCGCCAGGCTAGGGGACATATCCCTACAGGCCGAGGTGAGACGCTACCGCGCGTCCCAGGAAGTCATCAAGGAATTGGAGGCTGCCATCAAAAGGCTCGAAGACAACGTATTCGTTCATGTCGATCGATCTAGACACTCGGCGCGAAGACTCGGGCGGGCTCACACCTTACAGAGGGTACGTGATGAACATGAGACGGATGTCGGGCTTACGGCGGTGACAAATTGGGTGGTCAAGCGTGGGCGCTCACCCTTGTGAAGGGGGTGATGTAACGTCCCGGGTCATAGTAAGTATCTGACCTAAGCCAATAACTCAGGGGACATGGCATAATAGGACGATCACGACACGATGATGGTTAGTTGGTTACTGTACAATGACGGATGATGACTGATCGATTACTGTATGATGACTGATGATGACTGATGCTCTTAGTGAGCGACTTACTGATCATATTAGTATTTGACGAGTCTTGTATGATGTTACTAGTAGTAGTGGCGTGTTACTTACCGTTATAAGGAAGCTGTCGACTGTTGTGGTCGACAGCTTGAAGTTCTTGTACACTTCCTACATCAAACAAAGCCAGTTCTTTCTCTCTCTATTCGTCCTTTCGGACCGCGTTAGCGTTCAAATAGCAAGAACTCCGCCTTCGTGCGTTGAGACGATACTCTGCCTTCGTGCTAGAGTTGACGAGTTGCTGAGTCACCGCGTTCACTTTACATTGCTGAAGTCCGGCTCACATGCAGCCTGCACGTAACAGTTATCCCTAGCCCCATTCGCTTTACGAATCGATGATTGATAAAGTTGTCCGTAGCTCCTGAATCTACTAGTGTTTTTATATCGGCCTTGTTGCTGCTGGTTTGAATTGATACTGGAATTCGCATAGAACGGAAGCGAGTTATGTATACAGCATTGCAACATAGTGCCCTCACCCAGGCCGTCGGGTTTAGGCATCCCCAAAATCCTTATTCCCCATCAACTCCTGTAGGGCCATGGCTTTGAATTCTTCGGTTTCACCAGCCGCTACGCGTAGCCAATCATTTTTCCTTTCTTCGGTAGTGCGGCTGTCCGCTACCATTTGAGCGATGTGGAGATCTTCACCGACTTCAGTGCGATCATCCACTACTTCTAGGCCTCTTGAATTGCTATATGGCCTTGACAGTTGGCGTGGTTGACACGGCTGGGAACAATTGCGACTGAGGTGTCCTTTCTTTTGACAATTATAACATGTTACTTCCCTTAGGTCTGGGGGTTGCCTCCTCTGCAAGAACCCTTCACGGGGTTTAAACGGGGGTCTAGGGTTGTTGAGGTAAGGCCTTGGTTGGGCCAAGACTTCCTCAGCGTGTGCCAATCGTCCCCTAATCCTGGTTTGGTCCGCCATTGTATCCATCGCATCTGGGTGACGTCTGAACTGTCTCCAGTTCGTTTGTACTGGTGGTGAGGGTCGAGGTTGTATCTTGTATTGATCGATTTTGTTTTTCATATGGAGGTACTGGCCTTGCCGTCTGATGGCTGCCCTTTTCCAGTCTTCATAATTGGTAGGACCATCGTGGAGATAGATAGTTTCGTGTAGTTTTCCCGGTAACCCATTTACAAATAAGTCCAGGACCATTGGTTGATCTATGTTGTAGCCAGCGTATCTGACCAATTGTTCAAATTTGGCCACGTACGCATCGATATCTCCTTTTTCCATCTTGATGCCCCTACGCAACTCGGTTTGCGCTTTTTCTTCCTTCAAGGTGTCTGTGTATTGCCTCATAAACGATGTGTGGGTATTGTACCACAACCAATTGTCGAAGGGGTCGCGTCCGTTGACGTCCACTTGTACTCGTAACCAGGCTACCATTGATCCTACCCATTCGGTTACCGCAGTTCCCTGAATATAGGTGAGAAACAACATAGCTTTCTGGTATGAATTGCGCATAATAGAATGGGTGGAATTGATTCCTTTGTATAAACTCCATTGCATTAGGAATTCTTCGGCCTTTTCACGATCTCCTGCAAATACCGCAGGTGGGTTACCGCAAAATTTATTGTGTGGCGCCGGTATGGGTGCTTGAGCTGCTTGTATCGGTCCTGGTGGGTTTCCGCCCGGTGGCCCTGCTCCTCCGCCACCGGCTCCTCCACCACCGTTTCCTCCGCCACCGTTTCCTCCGGGAGGGTTTGGTGGTCCTTGTTGTTGTGGAGGATCCACAAGTGCTCGAAATGCAGTGATGGTTGGTGCCACTGGTGAGTTAGTGAGAGAATAAACTGGTTGAACGGGTAGACTTCCCGAAGCAGCTTGAGTTTGAACATGAGATGTGAGCGTGGTCATGGCCCCTAGTCGTAATGCTTCTGTTGCGATCGCCAAATTTTCTCCTTGTAGAGAGGGAGAGGGTGATTTGTTGTGATAAGACTCGTTGCTTTTAATGCTTGGCGATGGAGGTGGTGTAGTTGATGATGATCTTGTATTTGCGGTGGTTAGTTCTTGTACTTCTTCCTGTGTGAGTTCGTTGATATAGATGTCGCAGCCTAGATCTTCCAAGGCTGGTCGAAAGCCTTCCCACTCTCCTTCTCCGTTTCTAGGTTGAAACCAGCGAATTTCAACCCAAACGTATCGTTCGTGAACAAACTCAACTGCGACCGATCGATTGTCTTCTCGGCTTTTGGCGTGGTATCCTTCAGTACCTGTGGTCTTGCTATACCTGTACTCTGTATTCTTGCGGAACCGTTGTGGTACGTTGTCGGCTAGTCTCTGTTTGAACCAGAGGTTGTCACAGTTCTGACAACGGTCTCGAGTAGTTTCTGATGACGCCACGGTGGAGCTTGGTCTTAATGTAACGTTATCACCTAACGTTTGTTCGACTTGAACAGTTCTGCGACGTGACGTTTGCGGATATGGATGAATCGTGATAACACTGACAACTTAGCTAAGTTGTACCGCCACTAGGTCAAATGGTTATAGACACTAGGGTACCCAAAGGGCAAGCTTCAATCGAGAGATTGGAAGAAGACGAGAATGATGATGATTCAAGAAGACCAAGCTGAAGAGCCTTGGTCTTGACACTACAGTTTATATACAGTTACTTGCTGGCTTTAAAGCGCAGCTTCGAATCCAAACCCTAGTACAACTATACTAGTACTGAGTCATTGTCCGTTCTAATAATACCTGAAACACCGGTAAACTCAAGTACCGGCGACGTGTCAGTGTCCATGACTAATTGAGGCTTACTATTGTAGTCATAACCGTATAGTAAGCGTCCCGAACTCCGAGACCTCGTAAAAGTGATGATAAGTAGTCCAAACAATGTCAAACCGTGACAGCTGTGAGCCGCTTCCTCTTGGCCTTGTTCGGCTCTTGTTCCAATTTAGTTGTGGGGAGATAGCCAAGCAGGAGATAGGCACGCGAGGAAGTCTTACAACGTATAGTCTTCGGAATGTTACCGATTGTCATGTAAATTGGGTAGGCACTCTTGTTTCGAAAAGTTGTGAGCTGTGTCTTATCCGTCGAAATGAGGACAGGGACTATAGTGGCCCCAGGCGTGTCCTTTTCCACCGTGGCCTGGCGTTGTGTCAGCATCTCGGCATGCCCATGTTGCACACCACATCCCTCACCTGCGTCTTCCACCACCATGCCCCTGTATGCATGTCGTGGTACACCCTCTCCCTCTTCTCTTCATTGGAATAGTGCTTCTCGGGTGCAAATATAAGATGTGGCACGAAGTCTAGGTCCCCGAACAGTGTGTGGATGCACTGCAGTATATCTCGAAAGTACACCTCGCATACTTCGTTGCCAACAAGTATTTCCTTTTGCTGGAAGGGTGGTCGCCTGGGCAGGTGAGTATCAATAATTTTGTTTAGCTCCTGTGCATTTTTGAACGAAAGGCCCAGGCACTCTGGAATCTTAAGTCGATCAATACCAATACAATTGCCTGTGCCAATGATGACAACTTACCCCCTCGATTGCCATCAGCTCTGTGAACGAAGTCGAAGATGGGCCTCGTATCTTCACCCACCTTGCAACCTCCCATTCCAATGACGAAGTGAATGGTGCGTAAATGTTTGCTTCAGATTTGCTGCCGATCATGAAGCTGTATCTTTCGTTCTCATTTAGCTTGGCTTTGGAATGGACGGTGCCAGCCATTCCTCCAGGATATCGGGTGATAATCGGATGTCCCTCAAGGTCCAACTTGACCTCCCCTCAGTTTGGGAGTGGGTTGGTGACCTGGAGAGGTTCTTCGTCTTCACTTGAGTGGCTGACGTCGACGTCCATAGGCATGGGTTCGGCACTGGGGCATGCTACAGGGCTCGGTGACCTTCGGCTCCGACGTGGCTTGAGCGTACTCTCTTCTTGGGCAACACAAGCCGCAATGTCGTCATCATCATCCTCATCGTCCATGTTTAGGTAAGTTGCATCATAATTAGCTTCCATTGTATTGCTGCTGATAGCATATTCAGGTTCAATATCCACCATGTCGTCATCTTGACCTGCGTATTCCTTGCTGAGGCTGGTGGACGGCACCTCTGGAGCAGCTGGAGAAACGTTGAGTGTTGGTATCGGTGAGTTTTCAGAGATTGTTTGACCATCCATACTAGCTGAAGAAATGTTGAGTGTCGGCGGTGAGTACTTAGATGCAGGATTGGGTGTGGGCGTACCTTGCATACTTTGAGCTATGGTATACCTGGGTCTTCGCTTGACCCTTTCCACAGACTTCAATTGTGCGAGGTATGCTTTACACCGTGGATTGCAGCTCATGTGACAGTGGTGGAGTATACCACTCCTCTTCAGTCCTTCTCGGCCACATCCTTTACACTGGGCCATGGTAGTTGAATGTCAAGGTAAGTTGCATATACTATTATCCACCCTCCCCGAAGCTGATGTGAACTTCACATCCATGGCAACTGTAGGTTGCTGCGCAAACCTGAAACGAGTGCCGTTCGGGCCCCATCGTATCGTGCTACCGCACAAAAAGGTGGGACTGATTGGACGGCCACAACCACCCAGCTACCGCCTCTCCTTCTCTCTCTCTCCCTGGTGGAGAAGCACAAGACCTACATTCGGATCTCTGAATATGCCCTCCTCGTCTGAACCTGTTGATCAGGTTTCGAACCCAGCCGGTCTGGGTTCACGCCGCAAGTATTTCATTGCCATGGTTCGATGATATTCTGACATTAGGAGACCAGCCTCTCGCCCCTTGAAGACCAAGGCGATGTGTGACGCTTCATGGCGTCAGTTGAAGCCTAGGACGTACTCGAAGAGTTTGGCAGGAAGGCCAAACTCTCAGAAAAAACCCGTCAAGCCCCCCAAAAAAAAACGCAGAGTGACGTCTGGTAAGTGTCACATTGGCCTCAGTCCTACACAGTATGTCTGACGAGTGAAGACATAGGTGATGCATCTGAGGTGTTACCTCGTCAGCGTGCTCAGCCATTTAGGTCCAACGACCTTGGCACCCGTGAAGACCTGCCACTCTTGGCACGCCGGAAAAGGGCCCTTCACCAGGCCTCAAGTGATCCATCGTCAGAAGAAGATGAGCTGTGATCGTCTCAGAATATGGACAGCCCTGATGAAGACCTCCTTTCCCTCAACAAAGATGAGATAGCTCAGTCATTCGACAATGAGGTAACTATATTAGTATTCCGCTGATACTCTAAATAAAACTTGGAATTTCAGACCATCCAATGGGACGGAACTACAATACGGGGAACTCTGACTCAGCGACCACCCCAACATACCCATCGTGGCAGGTCAAGTGATACCACAGACATAGCACAGGAAGCTGGCCGCAACGCTGATTGTAGCCACGGGCATTCTGATTCCGAAGCTGGCACACTCACAGATGAGATCGAAGCGGAGCTGTAATGATTGGGATGGTAAGCGGGATGACAAGTCGCTCTCGGTTGCTTACCTATCAAGTGGATGGACTTACCAATGTACGATACAATGACTGATGCTCTTAGTGAGCGGCTGACATATGATTAGTAGTGGTATTAGTATTATGTGTCATCAGTAGTAGTAGATGCTTGTAAGACTGATATAAGGAAGCTGTCGACTGATGTAGTCAACAGCTTGGATTTCTTGTTATCTTCTCTACTAGCTCAATCAATCGGGTTCCTCCTCTCGTTTCACAAGGCCTCTATCCACGGACGAACCGTATCAAGCCTTGTATTGGCAATAGGTCATAATGAGACTCCGCCTTTGCGCGTTGAGACGAATACTCAGCCTTCATGCTTGAGGATAAACTGCTGCTAAGTCACCGTGTTCACCTTACGTTGCCTAAGTCAGATTTACGTGCGAACTCACACGTTACAGGAGCCAACTCGACGCAGGGTATGTACTCATAACATACAATTCTCTTGAAGTAACACTCTTCACAGAGAGAGCTCACCCGCTGTGCTCGTTCGCGTCAGGAAGAACTCAAAATCAGTGAGGACGATATCAAGGACGATGACAAGAGCGACAAGGAAGAACTCAAACCAAACTGCCCCAGCTTCTTCGGACCACATAACCGAGGCTGGAAATGAGCACCTTTCTTTGCACCTGGAGCGGGCCAATGCAATATCTGCATCAATGTGCATGTCATGTACCGACATCGTCTTGCCTTCGGACAATGTCAAGACATGCCGTTGTATGCATGAACACTGGAAGAATTGCCAAGATTACCCTGAAGCACACAAATGGGTAGGCAAAGACCCAGAATATAACGAAGAAGAGCAGGTACGCGCTCTTGTATGGGCTCAAGGAACAGACGAAGAAGACTACCTTGAAGGAGACGAAGCGTTGAGGATCGCCCAGCTTGTGAGTGGAATGATTGTTCCTGCGGAACCCTCCAGTGCTGGCACCTTGTTACGTGCGAGCTGCACGTGAGCCTGACTTAGGCAACATAGAGTGAACGCGGTGACTCAGCAATTCCCTAACTCTAGCACGAAGGCAGAGTTTCGTCTCAACGCTCAAAGGCGGAGCCTGTTTGATGGTTCTTCTTGACACGCGGCCTTGAAAGGCGAAAGAGAGAGAGAGAACACGATTTTGGATAACAAGGTGAGAGTGGTACAAGAAATCCAAGCTATCGACCACAACAGTCGATAGCTTCCTTATATAGCGCTATGGGGCGACCCGCCTTCGTCAGCGAGATCGCCACTACTACTATGCTTACTCCTCTGCTGTGTAATTGTCCACGTCTACTCGGTAATCATACAGTAATAATATCAGTCATCGTCCGTATCGCCTTGGTAAGTATTAGGGAGCGACTCGTCATCCCTCTTACCATACGCGTTCGTTCCCAGCGTCCCCTAGCTTATGGGTTAGGTCAGATACGCACTGTGACCCGGGACGTTACATCACCCCCTTCACAAGGGTGAGCGCCCTCGCTCCACAACCCAATTGGGTACCGCCGTTAGTCCAACATCAGTCTCGTGCTCATCTCGTATTCTCATAATGGCATGCGCCCTCCCCAACCTCTTTGCCAAGTGTCGTGCACGGTCGACGTGTACGAAGATGTTGTCTTCGAGCTTCTTGATCGCCGCCTCCAATTCTTGGATGACCTCCTGGGACGCGCGGTAGCGCCTCACTTCAGCGGCAAGGGAGATATCTCCCAGCCTTGCAAGGGCTTCGTCTACCTGTCGCCGTCCCCTGAAGTCAGCGCGGAGGTATTGTAGTTCCTCTCGGGAGTACTCAGCTGCGGGCCCCATGTCCCTACATGGTTCGGCATGGATGTCCCCTTGGTAGATGGGCGAGAGTCGCCCCATCGTCCTGAACACCTTGGGGTTATCGAGCATCCTCACCCGCACATACCTAGCGGGAATGCGTCGACCCTCGTGTTCGATCACCATGGGTACCCAATTCATCCCGTTGTTGAGGACGAATCCATTGGGGGTAGGTGATAGGGTATGGATAGGGCGCCTCGGCACATCCGCTCGGCGCATCGTGATGGGTGAGGGATCGCGTGCCTCCCGGTATGGCGGTAGTCCTCGTGCTTCGTATCCGACCTCTGCAGTCGGTCCGTAGACGACAGCAACCAGCGGTGCTCGTCCTTCGTCATCCACGGTTTCATCGGCAATGTCTTCTTCCTCGTCGTCTTGGTTTCGTGAGGGGATGCGCAAGGGATCGCAGTGGCAGTAACTTTGAGGGTTGTCGCATCGGGTACAGATGATGTGGGTGTTGTGGTACGAGCCATCGGAGGACTCGTCGCTGTCATATCGGTTGACAGCGGTGGTGGACGTGAAGGCGGTGGAGGGCTGTAAGAGACTTGCCTTGTCAGCCACTGTATCCTCCGCCGTCTCTCCTCCGCTGTCATCTTCTTTATCTGATCCAGACGCCATGAGGTCATCACCTCCTTCAACAGGCTGTAGTCCCTCCTCA
This sequence comes from Lactarius quietus, assembly GCA_015025155.1. Taxonomy (NCBI): domain Eukaryota; kingdom Fungi; phylum Basidiomycota; class Agaricomycetes; order Russulales; family Russulaceae; genus Lactarius; species Lactarius quietus. The sequence continues at coordinate 8,859 of WITN01000288.1, read as the reverse complement.
TCTGCCTCCATTCTTCTGCTAGCGGGTGTGGGGAATCACCTGCGAGCTTCGGCCAGGTCGCGTTCTCGTTGTTCTCGTTCTTCCCGGTCTCGCTCGGCCACGGTTCTGACCTGCTTGACTGCTGAGCAGAAGGGGTCGTCCACATTGTTGGTGGTGTCGTAGGTGGTGAGGGTGTTGACAGAGGGGAGGTCATCGATGTGTGTAAGAGTGTTAATGGGAATGTAGGCCATTGGAGTGGAGATTGGTCGTGTCACGGTTCCCACTTTTATGTGGATTTCAGCTTGTGGGTTAGACCGTTTAAACTCCCTTATCTTTTCGTTCGCATGGATATCGCTCCATGTGACCCACTGGTTATCCGAGTCTGGGTAACCCTTCCATTTGATGAGGTATTGAAGTTTGCGCCCTCTCCCATGTCTTCTTGAGTCTAATACCTTTTCGACCTCATATTCTTCCACGTCCTCTACCAATTCTGGTGGTGGGCGCTGATAGTTTGCGCCGTGAATCAGCGTTTCTTTGTAAGGTGTGAGAAGGTCTGTGTGAAAGACGTCATGGATGCTCCACTGCGTGGGAAGTTCAAGTTGGTAGTTGACAGGAGACATCACCTGGACAATCCTGAATGGTCCGTGTCGTCTGGGCGCAAGTTTTGTGGTTGGTTGATGGGTCCTTAGGTGACGTCCCTCCAGCCAGACCCTATCTCCTATTTGATATCTGGGGAAGTCACGAGTTTTGATCCATGATTGTTGCACGCGGCGCATTTGTTCGTGTGCCTGATTTCTTATCTCTTTCAACTGTTCTAGCCTAGCTGTGACCCGTGGTATGGGTGATCTTTTGTCCATCCAATTGGTGTGTGGGTGATATCCCATCAGCAACCTAAATGGAGTTTCGTGTGTAGATTCGTTGACCCAATTATTATGTGCGAACTCAGCTAATGTGAGGTGATCGGCCCAATTGTCTTGTCTTTCGTTGGCCCAGAACCTGAGGTACTGTTCCAACCATTGGTTTGTTCATTCTGATTGTCCGTCTGTCCTTGGGTGGTAGGCAGTTGAAATGTTTTGTTGTATTCCCAAGAGTCGGCATAGTTCTCTTGTAAACTTGGATGCGAATCGGGGATCTCGATCGCTGATTAGTTTCGTCGGTAGGCCAAATCGTGCGACTACATGTTTGGCATATAGAGCTGTGGTTTCTTCACCCGAGATTTCTTCCTTGCAAGGTATGAATATTGATGCCTTTGAGCAGTCGTGGTCAGTGACTGTGAGTATTGAATCGTACTCCCTTGATATTGGGAGTTTGGTGATGAAGTCTAGCGCCACTACTTCAAATGGGGTTGCTTCTGGTTTCAGGAAGATCGGTTGTAGCGGCGCCTTCGTCCTTTGTGTGTTGACCTTGCATCGCTGGCAATCAGCACATCCTCGTACGTATTCAGCAATGTCCTGTTTCATTGTGGGCCACCAGTAGTGGCATTCCACCATCTGGGTTGTTCGGTTTATTCCTGGGTGTCCGTGAATAGGGGGATCGTGATGTGTGGAGATTACTTCTCTGATTTCTCCTGGTGTTCCCGTGATGACTAGTCGTTGTCCGTGGTACCACCAAAGTCCGTCTACTTTGGTTAATTTATGGGGGTCGACCCACTTGCGTATCCTTTGTTCGTCTTGCTGTGGTTGAGTGGTGGTTGTTCGCATGAACAACTTGTCTGGTAGCACCGTGACGTTCTCGTTGTCCTTTTCTCCTTGGTCATAGTCAGTGCGTCGTGAGAGTGCGTCAGCTCTTCCATTTGCGGTTCCCTTGACATGATGTATCTCGAAATTGTATTCCGCCAATTCTAGCACTTCTCTGGCGATTCGTCGGCTGATTTTCTGGGGATCCCGCCAGTACCGAAGGTTAAGATGGTCCGAGAATATGCGTACTTTGTGTGAGGACCCAGCTAGTAGGTGTCGCCAGTTCCTCAACGCTTTGATGATGGCCAATAACTCTAGGTTATAGATGTCGTAGTTGCGTTCAGCGGCGTTCAGTGTTGCTGAGTAATACCCCACAGGGTGTCGTTTTCCATCCGCTTTCTTCTGTAATAGCACCGCTCCTACTGCAAATCCTGATGCATCGACTTCTAAATCGAATTGTTGTGTTTGATCTGCGTGTGCTAGTATGGGTTCTGTCGTGACCCGTTGTTTGAGTGTATCGAATGCTGTTTGATGTCTTTCCGTCCATTGCCATGGTTCGTCTTTTCGTGTTAGTTCATTGAGTGGTTTGGCAATGTTCGCGAAGCCTCTGATAAACTGCCGGTAGAAGTTGCAAAAACCAAGGAAAGATCGTACGTCCTTAACTGATGAGGGAGATGTCCAGTCGTGAACACCCGAAATTTTGATGGGGTCCATACGTGTTACCCCCTCTTCAAGGATTACCCCCAGGTAATCAATACTAGGGGCGTTGAAGACACATTTTTCTGGTTTGAAGAAGAGGTCGTGTTTTTGAGCGACGTCTAAGACATCGCAAACCGCTTTCTGGTGTTGTTCGAGTGTGTTCGGTTGGCGTTTCGTGGCTATTGCGATGTCGTCCATGTAGACTCTGATGGTCGTCCCATTGAGTTCATGCTTTGCTATTGTTGGCCGGTATATCTTGTTCATGAAGCTTTGAAAGGTAGCCGGTGAGTTACACAGTCCAAAGTACATGACAGTTGGTTCAAAAAGTCCACGGCGTGTTTTAAATGCAGCTTTGTGTTCGTCTCCTTCTTTGATTTGTATGTTATTATACCCTTGTCGGACGTCTAGTTTGCTGAACATTTGAGCCCCCCAAGGTCTCGGATGAGATCATCGATGAGAGGGAGTGGGTATTGGTTTCGTATTGTCCAATCGTTTATTCGTCGGTAGTCCTGTACGGGTCGTAGCTTTCCATCCTTCTTTTTAATAAAAAAGAATGATGATGCGTATGGGGATTTTGAGGGACGTATGTATCCCTTTTCGACTTGTTCATCAATAAAGTCATCCAATGCTGCATCTTCTACCCTGGTCATGGGGTATATTTTGCAGTCGATTACTTCTGGTGCTCCCTTCTTGAAGTCTATTGCGTGGTCGCAACTTCTTTTGGGTGGGAACCTTTTTGATTCTTCCTTGCTGAATACCTTCGCGAAGTGTCGGTATTCAGTTGGTATTTTGACCTCCGCGGTGTACTGTTTGGCATCTACTGCGAGTTCTACTGCTGATCTTCTTCCGTATACGTGTTCTTCTAGGTTTGTCACGATTTGTTCCTTTGTTCCGGTTGTGAACATTCGTGACGTCCTTTCGTCGCTCTTTTCTTCTTTGAGTAGCCTTGCTAATACTGCGTTCCTGTCGTTTGGGTTAACTGATCGTAACACTATAGGAAGTTGTTTCTCATCTATAGTGGTGTGTCGCCAGCTGAACCTTGGCTCATAGGTGGCGAGCCATGGGTACCCTAGCAAGATGTCTTCTCTTCCAATATCGGTGATGAGAAACCTTAGTTCTCTTTTTGTTCCTCCTGTTTCCACATTGAGCGTGAGGTAGTGTGTGATCTGCCCCGCTTTATTAGTGGTATCGTCAATGTTGTAGATATTTTTGGGCTTATCTAATGCCCGCTGTCCTAATCCCATTCGTTTGACGAAGTTTGGATGTATGAAATTGTCAGTGGCTCCGGAGTCCACTAATGCTTTGATGTCGGCCATGTTGTAACTCGGATAGACACTGGTACTCGCATAGAACGATATGTACCGCAAAAGATATTCTTCTGTGGTAAGACATTGAAAACTGTTCGATTACGCTGTCTACGTCTATGTACTTTTGCGGCCAACTTAGCCAACTCGATTTCATCGCAAACGCGCCATGATGGCCGACTAACACGTTCAGTCTGACGGACAGAAGCAACAGTCGTGGACAGTGGATGGCTACCAGAAGTGGAGGGGATGCTCATGCCGGAGGCCTTGGCTGGAGGGAAAGGGACAGACTCGTCCGCATCGTAAGACCATAGCATCTCAGACGCATCCTTCAAGGTGCCATCTGGTCGGACAGCATCCCCAATGGCAGGTGCTCGCGAAGACATTCTATGTAGTATGGGTATGAGATCGCAATGGAGGCAGTGGGGCAGAAATCTAAGGAGACATACCATGCAACGTGCCATATTTATGCTTTCCTTTGCCCTAAGAACAATTAAGTCCACCTAAGGAAGGAAGGAGACCCTGTTTCATCAAGTTAGCGAGAAATCGCTTCGTGTGAGAGCGCATCGTCCACCGAGCCAATTGGAAAACTCTGCCTGAAAAATTTGGACCTCACAACCATGAAACCACCCGGCTTCAATTGAGTCAAGTGTACGAACATCGGGGGCTTCGATTGAGATGCATGTGTGAACCTTGAACTGAGAGTGGGGACTCGGGAGCCTGGGGACTTGACGCACAGGACAGAACCATCGCACTTGCGATCGCAGCAGATTTCCTGGGTCAAATAGAGCCCACATCGCTGAATAGGAGACCTTATGGGATGGCACAATCGATACGGAGGTTGCAAACAGCATCAGTGTATTGCAGTTGGGGGTCGGGATGAAATGAGCACCTCCACGCCACACATGTGAGGCGTGGCACGTGTCAATATAAGGCGGACCTGACCCTGGACAATCAATACAAAAACTGGTTAAATGATCCGTGCAATGGTAACAGAAGACACTCAAAAAGTTTCAGAGCAAATGTATAGAATAAAATTTCCAAAGTTCGTCCAACGGTTCAGGTTCGAACGGATTCAGAATGCGTTCAGAAGGGTTCGGGGATTGCCCGAACGCTAACCGGAACCGTTGGTCCGGTTCGGGTCATCTCCCGAACCTGAACCCCAATTTCACGTCCGGTCCGGTCCGGTTCAGGTTTGGACCACGGTTCAGAACTGAACCTTGCCATCACTAGATATGGACTCGCCTGGTTCTGCTGCTCTGGTCTCTCTGAGTCGGCCGACATCTTTGCCACCTCCCGACGCGCCTTGCTTGACAGCTTCATGTACAAAGCCAAAACCTACACTGCCCTGCCTGTCGTGTGTGAGGCCATATGCACCCACTGCCATCGTCATTGTTGCAGTCTTCATCTTTGACATGGTGGTCTCGAGATTGATGTCGCTGTTGCCACCGTCGCAGGCTGTAGACTTATGGTAAGCATGATTAATGTGGCAGTGAATCTGGTGGAGAGACAGCAGCGACAAAGTCAGGGTGGCAGCCCTGGTAACAGCATCGTGGTCAGGGTAGCGACAGCTGAGGTGAATAAGAGTTGGTATCGCTAGTGATTTGCTGGCTCGGCCCGTGAGCCGTAAGCCAGCCGTAGCCAGCTGTCAGAAGACGTGCCGGACCTGGGGTGCAGTGGCGGCCCGACATGGCCCACGGCAAAGGCTTCAATTTCGGTCAGCCGCCCCCACAACTCCCAGCAAAGGCTTCATTTTATTGGGCCATATCCCAAAGCTTACAGCGCAAGCCGTGAGCCATCTCTTTTTTGCTGATAGCTTCTCAAGCTGATCCTCATTGGATTCACAGATTTGCCAACCATGTTTGACAGTTTAAAAACTGGGTTTTTTTTCCCCTCCCGCTCTCCCATCTTGTACCATGTCTACTCGACCCACCCGCCAAATTCGACCACCTGCAAAGTTTGGAGACAGCGCAGAAGATGTTTATCAACTATCTCATCGTGGCAAGGTTGCCATGGACTCGACCATACCTCCCACTTCTTCACCCGCCTCTGAACCTTTGCTCTCTACAGTGCCAACGGACTGTGAAGAGACCTCGTTGCCTCCTCCCCCTGCTCGCACCTCGTTGAAAAGACCTGGCCCTCTCATCATCGATGACATCGATGAGGATACTGATACCCTGGACGACACCCCAAAAGTCAAGAAGATCAAGAAGGCACCTGCTCAGCGCGCATCAAGGGCCACAGGGCTGCAAAATGAGGCCTCCATCATCAAGATCGACGATGTTGAAGATATACGGATGGAAAAGCTGAACAAGAGCGATCCTACGGCTGACATCAAGCGATTCTTCACTGTGTTACCTCGGGTGCCTAATCAAGACAAGGGGCGCATGCAGTGCAATCTATGCCAGTACGTCATCACTGGTATATTTTCAACTTATATCTTTTCTGACTGCAGCGTTCCACAGACAGGGTATAGGTTGCCCCAAAAAAGAGAAGATATTGACGAGTGAGCACACCACTCTTCGCCGCCATGCTGCGGCAGTCCATTCGGTGCATGTTGTGCCCCCCCCCCCAGCTCAGTAACCTCACACTCACACACCATTGTCTTAGCGTCGCTACCAAAAATGGTGCGAGATGAGCAACTTCAATTCTATGCTGCTCGATGATGCCAAGAAGCGCAAGTTGGTTGACAAGCAACCGTCGGTCACTGAGCATTTTGGCCCGGAAGACCGAGATGCAAGGCCAATCCTGTATAGTGACAAGGCCCTCGAGACTGCTGCTCTTGAGTGGATCATCCAAACAAATCAAGTACGTCCTTTATTCTTCTCATCCCCCCAACGTTAACATAATTGTGACAGCCAATTCAATTGTTAAAGCACCCTGCATTCAGGAAGATGCTTGACATCACATCTCGAGCCACCGTCCGAGGCATTCGTCTCCCTTCGCCCAAGCAGTCAAGGGGACAGATTATCAAGATGTTCAAGCAGCAAATGTGCTTGTTGCGCGAACGTCTCAATGTCAGGTTTTTTTAATTTCTTCCTGTTTTTGGTTCACTGACCATTCCCTTCACTTTCTAGGGTCCCACTGTGTCCGGCAAGGTCAGCCTGACCTGCGATGTGTGGCAGGCTGGTAACGCTGATGCTTATTTCGCTGTGACCGGGCACTGGATCGAAGAGCGCACCCCTGGGGAGTGGACCATGGAGCAAGCGTTATTGGGATTTGTCCAGATGAACACATCTCATAACGGCGCACGTCTTGGCCAAACCCTTTACAAGGTGTGCCACCGCCTTCAAATCGTTCCGAAGGTAAGTAAAAGAGTAGCTGTCTTTGCAAACAACTGATATTTGTGTCTAGGTTGGGCATATCACCTGCGATAACGCAAAAAACAATGACACAATGCTTGAAGAATTCGCAAAGTGTTTTCTCCTCAAGACAGGAAAGTCTTTCGATGTCAAACACCGACAGATAAGGTGAGTCCATCTGTACTTTATGCTAACGGCCTTCACTGATATTGTCCCTCAGATGCCTGGCACATATCATAAATTTGGCCACCCAAGCGGTGATTGCAAGACGCAGCCGGGCGAAGTACTACAATGGTCACTTGGACCATGACGAACTGCCGGAGGATCTTGCAGCTACCGATCGAGATGAGATTGGCATCATCCGTGCCATCTGCGTGAAAGTATGTATCCCTTTTCGTGCTCAACTCCAGCTGACACAAGGGTATGTAGGCCCGCTCATCTGCTCAACGTAAAGAAGCCTTCAAGGCTATACAATACCGTCGCAATATCCCTCCAGTCCAGCTTCTCCTGGACATGAAGGTACGCTGGAGCTCCACATTCATTATGCTCACTCGCGCCGAGTCACGCCATGAGGTATGTACACCCACCATCCTCTTTGGCATTTCACTTACGAAATGTCTTATCACAGGCAATGGACGAATTTATTTTGGAACTCGGGCTCAAGGAGAACAACGCAGAGAAGAGGCGCAAGATAACCTCTCTCTCTTTAAGCAATGAGGAATGGGTGCGCGTCCGTTTATTCTGCAATATTCTCCAGGTATGTAACTTAGTACTCTTTCACTGACTTAAATCCCACTGATATATGGTTTTATCCAGCACGCAAATGAAGCCCAGCAGGCATTCTCGTCATCCTCAAGTCCAACCCTTCAAAACGCGCTCCCAGCATTGGAGCGGATGCATGCGGCGTGGGAGAAGGCATCCAACAAACCACGTTATACCACATTCATACCAGCACTCGATGCGGGAATGGATAAGTTGAGCCAATATTATCGACGCTCCGCTGAGTCCGATGCCCACATCATGGCCATGGGTGAGATCTCTTTTATCATGTATGTACTGTACTAACTAGCATTGCGCTGCAGTCCTCAACCCCAAAAGGAAGATGACCCATTTTGCAAAGCACTGGCAGGCTGACCTGATCGAAGACGTTGAAAATGTTGTCTGTGAACGTGTAAGTTGATCTCTGTTCCCTTCGTCTTCTCAAATCTCTGACCACTGTCTACATAACTCAACAGTTTATTGAGCATTACAATGAGAAGAACGCCCAAGCTCACGCTCCAGCAGCACGTGTCCAGAAGGCGGCTACTGCTCCGAAACCTGGCGACTGGCAGGTTGACGATACTGACTCATCCGATGATGATGAGGACAGCACGCAGGCCACCAATCCGGTCGACCAATACCTAGAAGAATGGAACCTTTACCTCAACACTTGCGAGGTCGTGCCAGAGGACATTGGGATAGTGCGCTGGTGGGGGGTGAGTAACCCAGTTTTATTTACTGCTTCTGATCTGACATTCCGGGACTGTAGTTGTATGGAGGTTGCTACCCAACATGGCAATCCCTTGCACGCGACTACCTTTCTGTGATGGCATCATCCGTCTCGAGCGAAAGGGCATTCTCAGCAGCCGGCATAACCATCTCCAAGCAGCGCAACCGCCTTGATGCCGATATTGTTGAGGCATTACAGTGCATCAAGTCACTCCTCCAACAAGACCTCATGGTGAGGGAAGTCATAAGCATCACCGACGAAGAGCAAGATCTTGACCAGCTGGACTGTTACGTGTACGTTACACGTGAGCCTGACTTAGGCAATGTAAGGTGAACGCGATGACTTAGCAATTCGCTGACTCTAGCACAATGGCAGAGTATCGTCTCAACGCACGAAGGCGGAGTCTTGCT